>JAFLJL010015285.1:31686-36923 GCA_018398815.1 Conus ventricosus | reverse complement strand
TGATTTATGAATTTTCTGGTTGATATCTGTTTGCTCATGTTGTTTGGTCACAGCTCGGTAAAGTGGGAAAATGTGAAATCAGGATAAATGCTTGATTTGCTTATTGTGTGCGAGACCGTGTGAGCAGTTTGTGGCCACACGCCTGAATTTGATTTGATGTTATGTAAGTTGGGGCACACGCCTGAATTTGAATGTTGTCTTTGTGGATTGTAGCCACACGCCTGAATTTGATTTTGATGTTAAGTAGGCTGGGCCACACACCTGAATTTGAATCTTGTGTTAATCATGGTTGTGCTGTATTAGAAGTGAATGGAATGATTAATTAACATGTATGGACATGCTGATAGCTAACGTTATAGAGAGAGTTCTTGATTATATGTGAGCCAGTTTATGACTGAGTGATTCAATGGACTATCTGACTGATTTATTATTTTTAATTGGATACATTATCCATGTTAGAGATGTTGATGGAAGTGATGTCTTAAAGCATAGAGGTAGTACTGTTATACTGATCCATGCCACTGAGTTGTTTTATCCAGTTTGAGAACATTCGTCCTTGAGGAAATGTTGATTGGAACAACATTCTTAGGTACGGGGGTGTCATGAGTCGGCCGAATGTTCTCGAGCATTTAGGCAAATTAAGGGTAGTTTTGCTGTTGTTGAGAGCAAGTTCCTTGGGTTGTTCAAGTGTGCGAACTCAGGCATCACCAGAGGGGAATACCCCGAGTCGTATACTGAAGGAGGGAGAGTTATTGGGAAGTGTTTCGCATGTCGAGGGATAGTGACTCACTTAAGGGAAAGTGAACTCGCCCGTCTTGCTGAGGGCTCAAGAAAATACAGCGTGAAGCAGAGGTTAGCTGTCGCCTCGTTGTCTCCTGGGTGGGGACGTATGACAGTGGAGGTTGCTGTAGCCTCGGAGCCGACGACGAGAAGAATTGTCTCCCGTGTGGGGACTGTCGACAGCAAGACGTGTCAGCCTGTTGGAGCCTAGACAGGGAGCTGCCAGACAACGGTGGGGTGTTTGCAGCCAGAGAAGACCTGTGGGAGAGGCCGACAGGAGCCCTTTCCGTGGAGAGGGCGAAGTACGGTGGAGTCCGGGAGACTCGGTGTGAGGGTGCGACTCAAGCTACGTTGCCAGTGTCCCCCAACTGGGATTTGGCCAATCGGGAGGACACAACGGTGTGGCAGCTTCAGCTCATAGTCGCAAAGTGGGATGAGAGAAACTGACGGTCAACCGAGGAATGCTGGCAAGTTATGGACGTTTTATTTGCTCTTAAGTTTATAAGTGTGCAAACAGAATTGTGGAATATTGTCTTTCCTGGTTAATGAAGAGTACTTGAAGGAAAGGGGATGCGATTTATGAGATTGTCTGTATGATGTTTACATTGTTGTATGATACAGATAGTTGTGTTGTGTAGTGACGGGTGGGGGCTCGGAGTCAAGTTAAATAAAGTTGATTATTTTCTATGAAATGTTATTGGTTTCCCGTCACCTTTGTGCGGGCCCAATGTGAGTGACAGAGTGCGTGTGCCTATGCGAGAGCGCATTTTGGTTGTGAAAGCGTAAATACTTCTGTCTATAACCCCCTGCATCCCTGAATATGAAAATCATATGTTAATAACGAGGGGGAGCGTCGGAGACCCGTCACAGTCGTCATCAGACGATAACGAAGAAGCAACATTTTGCCTTTCACAAACATCTGGAGTAAAACAGGAACATTTTGCACGCACATCACTGTATGCATTACATTGAAATAAGAAGTGCTTTTCATTATCAATAGTACATCCACATCCAGGGCATGGTGATTCTGTGGATGTTCCACACTCGAACCATCTTTTGTTTGCATTGAAACCTACGGTTCGTAACCTGAATCTTGCGTAACAACTTCTTTGCCATTTATCTTTAATAACATTAAGAAACTTTTCCGAATGGAATATGTTCTTAAAGGAGAAGAACCAACGATACTTTTCTTGGTTTCCATATCAGAATGCCAGTTCTGTTTAAAAGAACAAATGAGTCTATCCTTAAATTCTGCAATAAACTGCTGTTCGTTTCCTACTCCTTGAGACATCCACACTACTCCAAACCCCTGTTCTGATAGCACTTTCTTTACATTATAAGCCCAATTTTCTTTACCTCGTTCCATTTGTACCAGCATCATATCATAAGCTTGTCTGCACAGACGTGACTGTGGGAGCTTCAACATTTTCAACCAGTACCTAACACATTTCACGTAAGATCTTATATAAAGAGGGTATCTGCCCATCTCTCCATATAAAAGAGTGTTAGATGCATGAATTGGTACCTGAAGAAAACGCTTTATAGCGTACGTGTGTACTTTTTCTATCTGTGAATTTTTTTGCAACCCCCAAATTTCAGCTCCATAAGTAAGTAAAGGTTCTATCTGTGAATCGAACATTCTCCAAAATATACTGCAATCAATACATTTCAGCTTCCTTAAGGATCTCATAATTTCAATGACACCTTTTTTACCCTTCCTTAAAGATTCTTCCCACGCATAACTTAACGTCAATTTTGTTGAAAATATCATTCCTAAGTATTTTTATGAATTGGCTACTTGAACTTTTGTATTTCCATAAAACCAGAGAGAGAGAGAGAGAGAGAGAGAGAGACAGACAGACAGACAGACAGACAGACAGACGACAGACAGACAGACACGTAGAGAGAGAGAGAAGAAGAGGAAGGAGGAGAAGAAGAAGAAGAAGAAGAAGAAAAAGAAGAAGAAGAAGAAGAAGAGAAGAAGAAGAAGAACAACAACAACAACAACAGCAATAAACAACAACAACACATTAATAATAATAAAGACAGTGGAGCGGAGAAAGAGGGGGCGTGGTCAGTTGAGAAAAAGAAGAAGAAGAGGAAGAAGAAGACAGACGTACACAACTAGACAGACAGAGTCGTACAAGCAGAGACAAACACAAACAAACATGGACTTTGACAGCCACATACAGACAGTTAATCAGACAGACGGATAGATAGACAGATAGAGAGACAGCCAGAGAGACAGACGGACAGACAGACAGACAGACAGACAGACAGACTGTGACATATGGAGCGGTCAGACTTACAGCACCAAGGAAAGACAACTCAGATATTCTGCCATTCCGTTCCCTTGGACATCATGCCTCAACAGGCCAACGGACAGTGGTCTGCAGAGAATGTGTGAGAATGCATCGAAAGAAACTGGTATCCGTTAGAAGTTTTGGTTTTGAGAGAGAGAGAGAGAGAGAGAGGGGAGAGAGAGAGAGAGAGAGAGAGAGAGAGAGAATGCATTTGTGCATGTGGGTGTTTGCGTGCATGTGTGTGTGTGTGTGTGTGTGTGTGTGTGTGTGTGTGTGTGGTGTGTGTGTGTGTGTGTGTGTGTGAGAGAGAGAGAGAGAGAGAGACAGAGAGAGAGAGAGAAGAGAGGAGAGAGAGAGAGAGAGAGACGGAAACGGAAAATTTTATTCAATAAAGGCCATAGCCCCATTTGAAGGGGGAGGAATTCACACATGCTATACAATAATGAACAAAATAAAGCAAACAAAGTCAAAACAAATACCGAATACCGACATGCTGATAATTATTTCATAGATCAGTTAAGTTGTCATGCAGCTGAATAAGGTATTTCAGGTTCTGTTAACAAATTTGCGCGTCTTTGGAAAACTTTATATACAGATATAAGCTCAGGTTCTTCATAATGTGCTCATTCTGATTAGACATAAGCAATGATACACGGAAGAGACACGGATGTGCATAAAACTTACGAGGAATATATTCTTTTCTCAGGTCATCGAGAGCAGGACAGCAAAGTAACATATGTAATTCATCTTCTTTTGTACTTTGACACATTGGACATGTCAAATCGTTTACTGTATGGTTTTTATATCGATTGCCATGTATTGTCATGTCAGTGACTCCTAGTCGAAATGTCGTCAAATGTCGCTTGATGTGTCTGTCTACATCTAGTAGAAAATAGCTTCCACAGTTTCTAGAGCATTTAAAAGTCCTGTACCAGGAGAATCTTTCGCTTCGCTGTGTATGATCTTCCCAGTTTTGCACTTACAATCGATCAACCTTTGACGAAATTCAATCAGGAATCTTTTATCATCTTGCACACCCTGATTTAACCATACAGACCCAAACCCGTTTTGACATAACATTTCAAGAACATTTATGACCCGTGTTTGTTTGCCCTTAGAATCTCGATTCAACAACATCCAAAAAGCTATTACGAACCTTTTATCAAAAGAGGAAGGAAAGAGGGAAAAAAGAGAGAGAGAGAGAGGAAGTGTGTGTGTTGTCGTGTGTCGTGCGTGCGGCGGCATGCGTGGTACGTGCTTTTCGTGCGGGGTTTTTGGTGTGTTTTGGGTGCGTGCGTCGTGCGTGCGCCGCGGGCGTGTGTTGTGTGTGGTTTTTGTTTGTGTTGTGTTTTGGTGTGTGTGAGAAGAGGGGAGAGAGAGAGGAGGTGGAGAGAGAGATGGAGGAGAGAAGAAAGGGGAAGAGCAAAACAAAAGCTCGCTATATTTACGCTAAGCAGAGGTGTGCATTCAGTGGTTTTAAATCAAAAAAGGCTGGTTTTATTTGGGACTGGTCTATTTTTGGCTTTAAACTTCCAGTCCATTGGGACCCGGGGTGGGGACGCAGCTTTTTTTTTTTTAATGGGTTTTTTTTTTCTTGTTCTTTTTTTTCTTTTTTTCTTTCTTTTTTCTTTTTCTTCTTCTTCTTTTTCTTCTTTTTTCTTCTTTTCTCTTTCTCTGTACGGGTCCGTCTAGCATTTGTCTGTCTCCCTGTTCTGTCTCTCGCCCCTCCTCTCTCTCTCTCTCCTCTCTCTCCTCCTCTCCTCTTTTTTGGGTTTTCTCCCTCGTTCCTCCCCCCCTTTCCTCCCTCCCCCCCCCCCCCCCCCCCCCCCCCCCCCCTCCCCATATTTTGCCCCTTTCTCTACCCGGCTTTTTCTTTTCCCTGACCCCGACGTTAAGTGTGTTAGAATTGCATGAGGAAGAGATACCACGCCCCAACAGACGGGGCGGAACGGCACGGTGTAGACAGAGAGAACAAAGGGAAAAGAAGACGTTAGAAAGACAGAAAAATAAAAAAACAGTCCCAGCAGACAGACAGATACAGACGGATCGTTGAGAAGATGGGAGGTTGCAGTGTTCTCGGGTAAGGAAAGCAAATTCATCATCTGCAAATTTCCCCTCCCTCCCCTCACGCCCCCCCCCCCCCCCCCCCCCCCC
>JAFLJL010015285.1:16686-19186 GCA_018398815.1 Conus ventricosus | reverse complement strand
GGGAGGCGATAAGTGTGCGACTGGGCGACTTTGTGGCGAAACGAATCGATCATCTTTTTCACCACGCGTACCTGATGCATTCAAAACATGACCTTCACCTTTCTGCACCTCACATTTTCAGGCCATGTGGCATATCCCGTGAACCATCTGCTTGCCCAGGTGGGGCAGCCCGCAACAGTCAATCTTTGATCTGAATCATCTGTCTGCTTGCACCCACCTGGCTTGTACCTGATGGCCATGTGAAAGAATGATCTGAATCATCTGTCTGCTTGCACCCACCTGGCTTGTACCTTGATGGCCATGTGAAAGAAAAGGAGGAGAATCAACTTTCAGACACAATTCAGAATTCTGAAAACACTCTGAATTCGCCAGTCTATAAATACTCGATTCCTTTTAAGCAAGGCCTTGGCGCATTCTTTTTTGTTTTGTTTTGTTGTTGTTGTTGCTTGTTGTTTTTGTTGTGCAGCCACGGAGCAGCTCACGGCACAGCTCATAGTGTGGCCAGAGCTTCAGGCGCCATCTCTTGGATTGGATGCCTTGGGACGGGGAGGGGGGAGGGGGGGGGGGGGGGGGGGGGGGTAGTGTGGAGTGTGTCTGGGGTTGTTGAGCGGGGGTGATGATGGTGGAGGTGGTGATGGGGACAGTTCAGTACATGCCTGCATCCTGTAGGCGAACACAGCGCGGGCTTCCAAGGGTGTGGTGCAGAAGGCAGGATTGCTCCCAGCTGGTGTTTGTTTAGCAGTTGGGCACAGGACTTCTCTGGGTCCCACCCGCACCTTCGGGGTGGATCTGTACCTGTCGCCGCTCTGGACCTTGGGAAAGGAGTTCGTCTTGCGTCATTGGATTGCGTTCTGTGTTCTGCCTCCGTCTCTATGTCTCTTGTCTCTGTCTCTGTCTGTCTGTCTGTCTCGTTCTCTTGTCTGTCTCTCTCTCTCTCTCTCTCTCTCTCTCTCTCTCTCTCTCTCTCTCTTCTCTCTCTCTTCTCTCTCTCTCTCTCTCTCTTATTCAGTGGGTTAGTTGACTGATTTAGCGCTGGCTTGTTTGCTGTGTGTCAGTCTGTCTGTATGTATGTATGTCTGCCTCTCTCTCTCTCTCTCTCTCTCTCTCTCTCTCTCTCTCTCTCTCTCTCTCTCTTGTCTCTGTCTCTTTGTGTCTTGTCTGTCTGTCTGTCTGTCTGCCTCTCTCTCTATGAGAGAGAGAGACAGAGACAGAGAGAGAGCAGAGATGTGAACGATACCTTCCTCAGTGTATACACGACCAGACCAGCTTCCATATGTTGTCAAACCGTCATCTTTTTCCCACCAGAAAACCAAGACAGATAGACAGATGGATGCCCCAGTCCACCGATGTTGTTCCTGTGTCTGTGACACCACCGTCACACCAGCGGTCAGCCGATAGAGATGGGGTCAAGTTTGTAGCTGCCCAATCTATCCATTATTCACGCTACGAAGACCGTGATCTAATCAGCACAAAAGCCTGCCCTCCCCTCACCCCCTCCCCCCCTCCTTCCTCCTCCCTCCCTCCAGGATGTCTCCTCCGCTTCATCACCACCATCTCCCTCCCTCTGTGCATCCCCTTCCCTGACCTCAGTCCATATACACCGCCTACCCTCTGCTCTTTTCCTTAACTTATTTCATACTGAAAAATTGGCTTGAATTTTGGCCAAGACTACGACTCCAAGGGCCATAGCTAATTGTTTTTTTCGTGTTGGCTACAGAGAAAAATGGCAGGGAACCGAACATGATTTTTTTTTAAAATCTAGTGAATTATAGGATTAACTAATAATAATAACAATAATAATAATGATAATGATGATGATAGTAATCACAATAATAATGATGATGATGATAGTGATGATAAATAAATAAAACAATAGTAGAAGCAAGTCTCTCTCGGAACCTACTCAGAGGAAGGGGAGCGGTAAGTGCAGCCTTTTATTTGCGTCCTCACTCAGACTAACAAGGACCGGGGTATTCAAACAAAACTTTGGTATATATATGGCGATGAGCCACACACACACATACACGCACGCACGCACGCACTCCACACACACACACAGCACACACACACACACACCACACACACGCTGCACGCACGCACACACGCCACACACACACACACACACACACACACACACACACACACACACACACACACACACACACGCTGCACGCACGCACACACACGCACACACCACACACCACACACACGGCGCCACACGCACGCACGCACGCAACACGCACACAAAACACACACTCACACACACACACACACATCAAAAGCAATGCAACAAACAAACAAACGGGGAAAGGATATGGTGTTAAACGATATACTTTAAAAGTTTGTGCTGTAAAACGATGGAGGAGGGATAAAGATACTGGTGTCTCGAAGCGACACAACATTGTTGTATGAAGATGGTTTGGTTTTGTGTAATAGGATGAAGAAGCCGGTAAATCTACGATTTCCTTCCCGCATTTTCGCAAAAGACCGATCAGTTGAT
>JAFLJL010015284.1:30211-50565 GCA_018398815.1 Conus ventricosus | reverse complement strand
GGAGAGAAAGTATGTGTTGATGGGTAGTGTATGGGAGAGAAAGTATGTGTTGATGTGTGGTGTATGGGAGAGAAAATATGTCTTGATGTGTAGTGTATGGAGAGAAAGTATGTGTTGATGGGTAGTGTATGGGAGAGACAGTATGTGTTGATGTGAGTGTATGGAGAGAAAGTATGTGTTGATGTGTAGTGTATGGGAGAAAGTATGTGTTGATGGTAGGTTGGGAGAGAAAGTATGTGTGATGGAGTGTATGGAAGAAAGGATGTTTGATGTGTATGTATGGACAGAAAGTATTTGATGTGTAGTATGGAGAGAAGTATGTGTTGAGTGGTGTAGGGAGAGAAAGATGTGTTGTTGGTGCATGGAGAGAAAGTAGTGTATGTGAGTGTATGGGAAGAAAGTTTTTGAGGGTGTGTATGGGAGAGAAAGTATGTAAGGTTTGAGGGAGAGAAGTTTTTTGTTGGTGGTTATGGGAGAGAAAGTATGTGTTGAGTGTAGTGTATGGGAGAGAAGTATGTGTTGATGGGTGGTGTATGGGAGAGAAAGTATGTGTTGATGTGTAGTGTATGGAGAGAAAGTATGTGTTGATGTAAGTGTAGTGAGAGGAGAAAGTAGTGTTGAGGTAGTGTATGGGAGAGAAAGTATGTGTTGAGTGTAGTATGGGATAAAGTATGTGTTGATGTGGTGTATGGGAAGAAGTAGGTTGAGGTAGTTATGGGAGAGAAAGTATGTTGATGGTAGTGATGGGGAGAAATGTAGTGTGATAGTGTGTGTATGGGAGGAGAAAAGTTGTTGATGTGTAGATGGATAGAAGATTGTGTTTATGTGGTAGTGTGAAGAAGAAGTATTGTTGATGGGTGGTGATGGAGAGAAAGATGTGTTATGGGTAGTGTATGGGAGAGAGAGTAGTGTGATAGATGTATGTAGGTGGTTAGGGAGAAAAGTATGTGTTTGGATGGTATGGAGAGAGGTTATGGGAAGATGAGTAGTGTGTTGATGGTGTATGAAATGGTGAGAGGAGAAGAATATGTGTTGATGTGTAGTGCATTGGAAGAAGGAGGTGTTGATGGAGAGAGTATGTGTGAGAGTAAGTGATGGTAAATGTGTTGATGGGTATGGGAGAGAAAGTTGTGTTGATGGTAGTTTGGAGAAAAGGTGATGAGTGTTGAGAGATAGTTGTATGGGTAGGAAAGTATGGTGATTATGTATGAGAGAAAGTATGTTGATGGTGGATGGGAGAAAAGTATGTGTTGATGTGTGTATGGAGAGAAGTATGGTATGTTAGATGAATAGTGTGTGGTGGTATGGAGAGAAAATGTTTGTTGTGTGAGTAGTATGTGAGGAGTGATGATGTGAATGTGTGATGTGTTATGGGAGAGAAAGTATGTGTTGATGTGTGTGTATGGGAGAGAAATATGTGTTGATGGTAGTGTAAGTGGTAGAGAAAGTGATGTGATTGAGAGGTGTGTTATGTGGTAGGAGAGAAGATATGTGTTGATGTGTGTATGGTAGTTGGTGAGTAGAAGAAGTTTGATTGATGTGTGTATGGGAGAAAGTATGTGTTGATGGTGTGTAGGAAGAAAGTATGTGTTGAGTGTAGGTTGAGAAGTATTGTTGATGGTGTGTATGGAGAAGAAAGTATGTGTTATGTGTGGTGTATGGAGAGAAAGTATGTGTTGATGTGTAGTGTATGGAGAGAAAGTATGTGTTGATGTGTGGTGTATGGGAGAGAAAGTATGTGTTGATGGGTGGTGTATGGGAGAGAAAGTATGTGTTGATGTGTAGTGTATGGGAGAGAAAGTATGTGTTGATGGGTGGTGTATGGGAGAGAGAGAAAGTAGGGTGTTGATGTGTAGTGTAGGGGGAGAGAAAGTAAGTGTTGATTTAGGGGTGTATGGGAGAGAAAGTATGTGTTGATAGGTAGTGTATGGGAGAGAAAGTTATGTGTTGATGTGTAGTGTATGGGAGAGAAAGTATGTGTTGATGTGTGGTGTATGGGAGAGAAAGTATGTGTTGATGTGTGGTGTATGGGAGAGAAAGTATGTGTTGATGAGTGGTGAATGGGAATAGAAAGTATGTGTTGATGGTAGTGTATGGGAGAGAAAGTATGTGTTGATAGGTAGTGTATGGGAGAGAAGTATGTGTTGATGAGTGGTGTATGGGAGAGAAAGTATGTGTTGATGGGTAGTGTATGGAGAAGAAAGTATGTGTTGATGTGTAGTGTATGGGAGAAAGTAAGTATGTGTTGATGGGTGGTGTATGGAGAGAAAGTATGTGTTGATGTGTAGTGTATGGGAGAGAAAGTATGTGTTGATGTGTAGTGTATGGGAGAGAAAGTATGTATTGATGTGTAGTGTATGGAGAGAAAGGATGTGTTGGTGTGTGGGTATGGGAGAGAAAGTATGTGTTGATGTGTGGTGTATGGGAGTGATAGAATGTGGGTGTGTTTCATGGGAAAGAAAGTATGTGTTGATGTGTCATATATGGGAGAGAAAGTGTGTGTTGTATGGGAGAGAAAGTGTGTTGTATGGAGAGAAAGTGTATGTAGGTGTATGTTGTTTGAGACAGAAAGTATGTGCAGTTGTGTTTTCAATAGGAGAGAAAGGATGTGTGTTGTATGGGAGAGAAAGGTGTTGGTACTACTTGTACGGGAGAGAAAGGATATGCAGCTGCGGTGTTTTGGAGAGAGAGTACTGGGCGTATATGTGTATGGTAGAAAAAGTTATGGGCGAGTGTTTTGCAGGGAGACTAGGTATGTGTGGGTGTTGTATGGGATGGAATGTATGCATGATATTTAGTGCACCCCAACATCCTGTGCACAATAGAAGCAGGAAAAGCACATTAACATGTTCAAAGAGGGTCCTGGGATGTATTTCGTTGGAAATGAGTGGGTCTGAGTGAGTGTCTGGAATCCTGTCTGCTTGGTTGTTGTCTGCTTTTCTGTCTTGTTCTCACAAGCAAAGGAGGCAGCGAAAGTGACTTGCTGTACACTCACAGCTGTGCTCAGCAAGGTTGAAGCTTTCATATGAACACTATGGACAGATAAGACTGTAACTGTTCAGGGCAGGTTTGCTGTTGGACACGAGCTTTTTGGTGCACAACATGGACTTCGCAAGAGGCATTGAAAACATTGGTCCGAGCAAAGCTTGATCTTCGCCAACCCTGTGGGAAAAAGATTGGAGGTTTAACACGTAAAGGCCAAAACTGTTCCCTTGGCTTGAATAATTGGAAAGCAGGATGTTTTGTCCTAAGAGCTGTGAAGCAAATATAATGAGCAAGTCAAATAAAACTTCAAAGAATAGATTCATCACTGGTTAAAGCAGTTTGCTGTCTCAGAAAGGCTATGATAGTGTAGGTCAGTTACCTCGATTCAGACTGGGGGCATGAAAATCAGGACATTGCCCAAAGCTGCTATCTTAAGTCATAGATCCTAAACTCTTCATGTGCTTCAAAGTTTTAGTTCTGCTGTATTTGAATTTCAAATCTGGCTGGTTGGTTGGTTGTTCCTTTTTGTAAAGATGAAAAGGAAAATCTTTCTGGGTGAGTATCAGAAGAATGAAGTTCAGATGATTGTGTAGGGGTCTGGAATAGCTGATTGGTAGAGTGCCAGACTCGTAATCGTGGTGATCCTGGGGTTGCTGGTTTGAATCTCCGCCGAGCTGTTTCAGTTCAGGGGGATTTTTACCTTGTAGTTAACATTGGTTTCACTCCATTTCTCATACAGTCCTTTGAATGAGACTAAAATCCCATCACCAACTTTCAGAAGAGAAGGCCAGTTTGGCTGTTGGTATGGATGATACGTTACACATAGCATGCACCTTCCCCGAAGTTGGAGTATGGCTGCCTTAATGGTGGGATAAAAAAACGGTCAGACACACAAAACTCCACTCCCTTTGTTGTGTAGATGGGATTAATCCTTGCCTGTCTATACAGGGAGTGTTTGCAGGAGAATCAGCCTATGTGTACAGCAGACCAGTCAGATATTGTTGACAGGAGGATTCGAAGGATTTACAGCAGAGAGATGCAGCTTTGTTTGAGATCCTTTGCTAGACATGTGAAATGTGTGTGTGTGTGTTCATGTGAGTATGTGTGTTGGTTTTGAGAGTGTCTCTCAATGTGTGTGGTGAGTTTGGTGTGTTTGTTGAATATTTAGGTGTGTAAATGAGCATCCTTGATGTTGTGCCTCATCTTGACTTCCTGATATTGATTGCTCCCAGTAGACTGTTGGTGATCAGACTGTAACAAGTTTCTGGGTGGCTGTGTTGGGGAGCAGAGCTGCCAACCAGTACGTTCCGGCCGTATTTTGTCAGGGCGAGTTTACAAAAATACGGTGATACGGTCGAGCCAAAATAATACGGTGACGAACTTGCGCAAATGGTACGGCCATTTGTTGCTTTACCGAGGCAGCAGATTTGTAGGATACAAGGAGACAGAAGAAAAAGGGCTCTGCCACCCAAATATAGTTGATAGACTAGGTAGGCCCTATCTGAAAAAAAAATTCCATCCATCCTTTTACTGTGTACCCTCTCGCCTTAGCAGACCACTAGCAGGGCAGGAAATTCCATCTGTCCTTTTATACTGTCAAGCTCTCCCTGTAGCAGACGACATGTGTTAAGGAATGGCCCGGGCAGGCTGTGGCTTTTTTAGTATGCTCATCATACCCCCTGCTTGCCAACCTCCCTCTCTTCCCCACCCTGTAGCAGACTTTGTGTTAA
Source organism: Conus ventricosus (assembly GCA_018398815.1). Classification (NCBI taxonomy): domain Eukaryota; kingdom Metazoa; phylum Mollusca; class Gastropoda; order Neogastropoda; family Conidae; genus Conus; species Conus ventricosus. Next base: position 45,850 of record JAFLJL010015284.1, on the reverse strand, counting down.
GGATTGGCCCTTAGAAAGCTGAAGGCAGCAACTGCTGTGGCTAGCAGGAGGGAGGGGAGGGGGGGGAGAGGGGGGGGGGGCGGGGAGGGGGAGGATGCAAGTAGTATGCCCATCCTACCCCCCTGCTTGCCAACCTCCCCTCCCCCCCACCCGGCTCTTCCGAATGGGAAACAAAAGCTCCACAAATTTACGTGATAGGTCTGATGGACCAGTGCTGACTCGAGTGAAAAAAGCCCGCGAACCCTAAGCGTCGTGTAAGCACTGAGCGCGAAGAAGCACATTGGTTTTCTGAATTTAAATCATCGTTTTTCATCATCAAAATGGACAAACGGCGCAAATAAAAAAAAAGTGAAGAGCCTCAACCCTCGGGAGTAAAAAAAACAAAAACCAGCAAGACAACAGCACTTTGTCCTCATATTCCAAGGACTTTCCATGCATTGTTGCCTCAAAACTAGGACCACTGTATGCGAGGTGCACCGTCTGTGACTTAGACATAAATGAGTTCATTTTTTAAACAGTGACAATAATTGATTTAGTGTAGAGTTCCTTTTTTTAACAGTGACAATAATTTATATATTTATGTTTTAGTTCCTTTTTTTTTTTAAATAGTGACAATAATTAATTGAGTGTCAAGTGAGAAATGCAAAGAGACTTTAATGATTCACTTTTTAAAATCATTGACAAAAACTGATTAAGTCAAGTGACAATTCACTTTGCTCAAATTATTGTGAATGTCTCTGTGTCTCAATTTGTGTATGTGTGTGTGATAGTAGTAGTATTTTTTTCTAGCAGAAGTAGACTAAGTAAGTAAATTGTATGTTTTTGGGTCAAAGAGTAAGTCTTGATAAAATCTTTATGCTAATATTTTTTTAATCACTATTATTAATAAAAAGAAAAGTGCATACAAAATAAGTTGGTTAAAAAAGAAATTCAAAACGCCGCGTGAAATTTAATTCCGGTCGGAAAATACTGTCAGATGGTGAAAAATACTGTGAAAAGCCAGGAATAGTACTGGGAAGAAATTTTGGGGGTTTGGGAGCTCTGGGGGAGGGAACGTGTGGGAGTAATCCATGGGAAGGTGAACGGAGAAAAACAAGATATCTTTGTGTGGGTGAAAAGAAAAACAAAAATATCTTTGTGTGGTGAAAAGAGGTGCAGATCATGAAGCAGATGCCAACCATAGCGGCCAATCAGCAGCCTACCATTGCCATCATCACTGCCAACTACCATGAGAAAGTGGCTGTGGATGCCATGATGGGAAAACAAAAACGACCTTTGTCCCATACAAGACAGAAGGTTTGTGTACTGTCCCGTTGAGGATTTGGGGGGAAGAATGTTTGTTTGCGCATGTGTTGTGTGAGTCAATGAATTTGGGGTGTGTGTAATGTAATTTAAGGCTGTGTGAGAGATTGCTTGCATAATGTTTTGTAAAGTGGGTGACTTGTGAGTTGACTTCAGGCGGTGACAGCACTGATGTGGCACGGCAGTTCTGGGCTGCTGCATTAAGTCGCTTGAGTCAAATTCTTCAAAAGCGTTAGAAAAAGGAAAAAAGAAGTAACAAATTGTTCGCGCGCAGCCAACCAGCCGGGTCTGTTACTGTTTGGCCTTGCGGTCTGGTAAACTGAAAAACCCCAAGTGTCTGGAGATTTAAAGGGCCCAAGGCGCTTCTGGCGCTTGTACTGAAAGCGTGGAGAATAGCGAAAATACACATGCTTTGGTGTCTGTATCGCCCTATAGCTGACCAATGTTTACACAAACGGCTGCACACAGGGAGGCGAGTGTACACCCGGAACAGCGGAATTGTCTTTGTCCACAACCCTGTGAGCGCTTTTCTGCGAAGGTTATTCTTACACATACACGAATTCTTACACTACCGAACGCATGCAAAGTACGCGTGCGCGCGGGCGCGCGCGCGGCACACACACACACACACACACACACACACCACACACACACACACACACAACATGCGCACACGATGCACACAGCGCGCGCACTACAATATGTTACATTAAAAGCAGAAAAATTACCGTCAATACCCTCATTATGATTATTAACATTACAGATGTGGGTTTAGGTATGAACTTTTAACGCCTGACTAATGGAAAAAAACAAAAAAAAAAACAAGACAGCGCTTGACGAAAAACTGCTGCAACCCAAAGTCGAGTGTGTGTGTGTGTGTGTGTGTTGTATGTGTGTGTGTGTGTGTGTGTGTGTTGTGTGTGTGTGTGTGGGGCGTTTTGTGTCTGTGGGGAGAGAGAGAGGGGAGAGGGGAGCGAGAAAGAGAGTGAGAGAGGAATGGTTGAGTAAACATGACTACACAAGGGCACTGGACGCAAATTTACACTTTTAAAATCAATAGGGAAAAAAGAAACATGCGCAGTGTACACCGGGGCGCATTGCAAAAACTGAAGAGAGTGAGAGAGAGAGAGAGAGAGAGTCTGACATGTAAGAGAGGAGAGGGAGGGGGATTGGGGGTGGGGAGGGGAATGATGATTGAGACTACATTACATAAGAAACAGACATGCACGGATACCTTTGTACACACACAATCATAAAAGCATGCAGAGTGAGAGAGGGGAGGAGAGTGGAGGTTGGGAGGGAAGACTGATTAATATACATATATGAAGAAACTTGACAGTGCACAGATCGCTTTGCTACATGTATACTAAATAATAAAAGCATGATCGGAGAGAAAAATGTTTACATGACAATGGCTTGCACTCATTAATGAACTATCTCTCTCTCTCTCTCTCTCTCTCCTCTCCTCTTCTCTCTCTCTCTCTCTCTCTATCTCACACACACACACACACACCACTCTCTTCTCTCTCTCTCTCTCTCTCTCTCTCTCTCTCTCTCTCACACACACACACACCACACACTCTCTCTCTCTCTCTCTCTCTCTCACACTCACAACAAAACACACCACACACACACAACACACAACACACCCTCACACTAAAAAATTACATACACACGGCATACGAGTCTGAGGCGGAGAGAGAGAGAGAGAGTGAAGAGAGAGAGAAGGAACTGTACTGAAACTGTCGTGCATGCATGACTTCACAGAAAAAACGTATATCACACACACACACACACACACACACACCACACCACAACATATACACGGATACGTAGACTGAGGTGGGTCCGGGGAAGGGAGGGAGGGAGAGAGGAGAGCGCAAAGAGAGGATGAGAGGGGGGGGGGAGGAAGAGATGATGAGAGAGAGAGAGAGAGAGAAGATGAAATTGAAACTGACGTGCATGCATGACTTAACAGAACAAAACAGAAGCACACACACACACACACCACACACCCACACACACACTGACTCACACACACACACACACACTCAACAACACACACACTCACACACACACACACACACACAACCAAACGCACACACAACACGCTCGCACGCTCGGCTACCACACACAACAACATGTGATACTCACGACCCTTGTAGGTTTAAAGCCAATGGTTCTGTGTAAATTTCCATTCTCATCACATAAACTGTTCACTATCACTTTTAACACAACACAATACTGTCTGATGGCCCACATTGTCTAGTGGTGGGTTTACACTCATCAGAAAGCGGCTTGTGTTACAGAATAGTGTGACACTGACAGGGGCTTTTGCTGTTGTCCCCTCTCCTCTCTAATAAACAGCCCCCACCCCCACCCGGTCCCCCACCCCTCACTTTAACATTGAAGTACACTTTGCCGTGAAAAAAAAAAATCTAAAACAAAAACTATAGTTGATGTTCAGTAGTTACTCTCACTTCATAGGTAATAATTTATAACCTATGATTATCATTATATGCATAAGCTTGGAAATAAAGGTCTATATTCTAGCTATTATATATCTCCATTACAAAACATGCATTTCAACTTGTATCAGTGAACATATGTCAACTGGAAAGTACATTATAATGCTCTTTAGTTTAAAGGATGTTTATGTAACAATTATTTTGTGTCATATTTGGGAGATAGTTCTTATGTAAGCTTTTTCATTTCAATCATTTACGTAATATGAATTCATACCAGTCTCTCTCTGCTCTGAAAATGGTTGACCTGCAAAAAGTCTGCCGGGAAACAGTTACTTAGAATTTTGTTCAGTGACCAAAAATAAAGATGATTAGGGAAAGATTGTTACAAACAGCACAAATTCAAACGTTTCCCCGTAATCAGTGTTCCTGTGGGTTTTCTCACGTTTGGTGGCAGATCAGTCATAGTAAACATGTGGGGCACCCGTGGTCAGATGCTCTGTGAGCAGGACTTTGAGCGTTGTGTTTGTTTTTTCAGCCCCAGACTCTTCTCAACAGTGCATTGAATTGTGGCGTGTGTTCTCCTCGCCTCCTTGCTCTCCCAGCAGTGCCACTCCTGTCCCCCAGTGTCCAGGGAAACAGTGATGATTAACAGTTGTTGTTTTGGAAAATGCTGGCAGTCTTGGGAACTTTTCTCGGTAAAAGGCCATGGAACGCTGTTTTGGATGTTTCAATATCTTCATTCTCATATCACAGAAGGCTTTTGATGCGATATGCGCCGATGAACATCAGAGAAGAGGGCATTCTGTCAGTGAACTTGTCACGAAGTTTCGGTATGATTTAGTATGGGACCAGCGAAGTTGGAATTCTCCTGTCTTTTTCTGCAACACTTGACAAGATGTTTTTGTACACGGTTCGTTCAGATACTTGTTGCAGTGGTTCCCAACAAAGGCCCTGGCATTGTAAGCCTGTGGGTAGATCTGTTTGCCGCAGAACTTCTTCTAGATTGGCTGTGATTGGCCCGATAGAATAGCTATGAAGTGTGCTGTAGATTTCATTTTTCACTTATTTCCTTGGGTCTTTTTATGCTTTCTTAAGTTCCTTGGTAGGTTTTAATTCTGGACTTGGCGTGGATTTGTCGCAGCAGTTTCTTTTTCTTTTCCAAGGGCTCTTTGCTCTTTACATGCGGTGCTGGAAAAAACTGTTACTGAGGGAAGGAAGAAATACTCACCAATTGTAAGAGTGATTTGTCTTCAGTGAAGGCAAAAAACGTTCTTGCCAGCGTTCATCAAGAGCATCCATGGCACTCATTTCAAGCTGGTATGGTCGAGGGATGCTATGGGGTTCGGTATGGTTGTTTTTTGGACAAACACCTCAGCTAGATTGTGAAGGCTAGTGATGGGGTCACCTGCTTCAGTTCTATGTCTTATAAATAAAACTCTATAAATTTTCTCAAAACTGGTTTTTCTGATGACATTGTTGAATAGTTTGGCTTTTGGTGGAATGTTCATTTTTATGACACGCTTACTACTTCTGATAGTCCCCTCTTGCTCTGACACTGACCGTTCTTTGCTGATGTTTTTTCCTTCATTGTTCCTGGGGGCAGACCTGCCCTGCATCATGTTTTGTTTCGTTGTTGTGCATGTACAGAAAGGGTGGATCCCTGTTTGCACTGACAGTCAATACATTTTAGTTAAAAAGGGTAATAGTCTTCCAAAGAGGAAAAAAAAGGGGAAAATAGGCGGCATGCTTTCAGAGTTTGGTTTGGCCCTCTCCATTCAATGCTTTCAAGGTCTTCAATTTGCTCTTTTGTAAGGGGTCCAAACAGGTCCTTCTTAGGGGTTTTTCCGGTTGTTTTGTTTGTTTATGTTTGTCCTTACATTCAGCAATGGTTCATAATGCATTGTGTTCTGCCTTTGAGATTAGCGTCACCAGGTTTGCTATTATTTGAAGCAGATTTTAAAAGTATCCGCCTCCTGGTCCCCGCAAGCTTGATCCAGATTTTCGTTTCTGGAATACTCTCTTATACTCTCATCATGCCATGTAATCGGCTTGATTGTCATAAGCATCCAGCAGTTTGGTGGGGACAACATGCTGGGACATCCTTAAATGCCTGCTATGGATGGGGTGTGGAACCAAAGTTCCATAATCCCATCGATCTAATCCAGACTCACATTCTCATCTGACATTTACGTTCTGCGCACCACTGTGCTTAGATTGTTTCTTTCCCTTTCTTTCTGTTCAATGGCACACTGTACCCCGAGCCTCCTATAGAACCTGTTTGTGCAAGTCTGTACTTATTGTCAAACTGAGGCCAGTGCCCGCCCGCAAAACGTACGCACCCGCGACGAAGGGCACAGAGGACCGTGGGACCCAGGAGACAGGGACCTTGTTTGCAGTTACAGATTTCTTGACCACATTTCGCCTTCATTAAGAACCAGCTCTGTTTGCGTACCTTTGCTTTGCAGTCTTCTGTATTCTGTGCCCGCTGTATTGGCCGCATTCTTGTTCGTGTTCCTGATACATTCAAAACGAAATTAATTTTTTTGTTCATTTCTGAGTATCATATTGCTTCGCTTCTTTCCTGTAGTGGATGGTGTTCGAGTTCACGTGAATTCTTTCCGAGGTTTGTAAATTTTTTTTCTGCAAATCGGCTGCTCCACCAGTTTAGGATGCTGTTGTGAAAGTCATTTTATCACTGGTACTCTGTGTAGAGCTTTATAATGCGGGGCAACAAGTTTTGTGAATAAGTTCTTCTGTGTTGGTAGTGGTGCCTTCAGCTGAAGTGCACAACTCAAAGGCCCTGAGGTTACTTTTTTCTGAACGGGAGGGAGAGAGACCAATGCTTTGTCAATGCAGATGGAACGGTCCTGAATGATGCGGCCTCTTGAATCTTTGGGTGGAGTTGAAGTGGCATCAGGATGTGACACAAAAGGAAACTTGTTTTTGATGGAGTACTGCTTCATTTGAGGCCAGTGGGCAGTCTGCACTGATACAGTTCTAGGGACTTTTGCCGGAGTTGATGTGGCTTCTCAGTATGAGACGAAAAGATATATCACTATCAAGATCAGAGTTTGGACTGGACTTTGTTTTGCCTGGTTGGGAATACAGTTTTGAGACAACGGCCGTCAGATTTCTTATCTTTTTCTCTGGTCTACCAACTTTACTCTGCTGTTGAAAAGTGAGTGCATAGCGCACACTGACTGGACAGATAAACTGGGGTAAACAGGTGCATAATTTTGAGGCGCTTTTTCAAAATTCTGCCAATGCACGGCTCTTTTGCTGTAGTGAATGGTTGCGGTTTGTCAGATTTTTCGAAGTGTTTGCACAAAACACACAAATATTTTTGATGTACTTCTCCCTATCTTCATGAAACATTCTATGGAAGATTATGTTTATTTCAGAAGCAACACTCAAGACGGCTTACTAGGATTTGTTTTTATCTGTCTTTGATCTCTTAGACCTTTTTCCACACAGTCTACAAACAAGACCTTTAAACGTTCTAAAATGTTCAGTGAGAGAAGTGGACGTTTTGTTCCATAATCTTTCGGCCCCATCCCCCCCTCTCTCTCTCTCTCTCCTCTCTCTTCTCTATCTCTTCTCTCTCTCTCTCACACACCACTCACACACAGCACGCACGCATGCACGCACACACGCACGCACGCACGCACACACACACACACACACACACACACACACACACACACACAAACACCCAAAGGTAGGCTACTACCAACAATACACTTTAATTTGAATTTGCCGATAGAAATAGTAGTAGTGATTGGAAATGAAGTATATTTTAATTATAATAATTATTCACTTATTATGTTATGCCTACTACCATTACTGTTATCAGTAGTATTATTTTGCTTGTAGTAAATGTTATCCTCTACGTTTCCTTTAATTAGGCCTACGTTGCTCTATATGCAACCATAGTACATATAAAATGTAGCAACAATGAAGAAATATGTATATATACAACGTGTAAATACGGCCCCTTTACAATGCTAACTAACTTTTCATTCACAAAAGTTTTTGACAACGCCTGGCCTACTTCGGCCAAAGATAGTTCGCCCTCCACCGCTGTCTTTGCTTCAGCGGCCAACGACGCACGGCGCGCGCAGCACAGCTTGCGCCGGTCGCAAAGTTTCTGTCAGAAAGTTTTAAACACGAACTTAATTATGGTACTCACAGAGAAGACTGAAATGCCAGCTTTTGTCACACTCTCAAGTACTCACTGCGCCATTGCTTTCATACAGAAATTATAGTTAAAAAATCTCTGTACAGTAAAATATAACTTAAAATGTTGCACCAGTCTCGAAGCGTCCAAAAACACACAGAGCGTCTGGCCGTGTGTGGTGGCTGACCGTTAAGGGCCTAGCCCCAGTCACAAGGCAAAGCGTTGGGCGGACTAAATGCAGTCGCTGTGAGTGTGCTGGGCGCCGCCGTGGTGGCCCTTTGCAGTCAGCTGGGCTATAAGCAACATTACCATACCTAACCTTATAGTATGGATCAAGATCTGAAGGCTTCCTTTAAGCCTCTTTTACTCTGTTTTCTCTGACTGCAAACTTCCCATAGATTTTGGATTCTTTAACAGGTTTTTAGCGTAAAAAATGGGTATGTATGATTGATAACTTGAGGTGAATGTGTGTGAACCTCTAAGAGAAAAAAAAATTTGGCAGTTTCTTAAGATCATGTACTGTGATTTGTACTTTATTTTATATGTATAAGAGACATAGGTTGTGTTAGTGTCACAAAATTTATTACCAGACACGTGATATTTTATGATGACAATCAATTTTATGCATGCAAGCATGCATGACCACGCTGATGCAAGTTAGTGTAAGATGAAATCTGATTGCCTACCTGACATAAAACTGTCCTCTGCCTGGCAGTACAGGTCCGGTTAGTTGTCCCACCAATGTCATGCAAAACTTGTCACTTGTCACACACGCAATACTGCACTCGGTCACTACCCAATACTTTGTATGTTGTGGTGTTGTCATAAGTCTTTACAGTGCTACAAACTACAGCTGATAACATACGTCCACAGTCTTCAGTTACCCAACACAGTGTCGCTGTACAAACTCTGTACTAAATGAACAGTCACAATCACAACTGTCACCTGAAAAAACACAGGTATGCAGAACAAAAATGAAAATCACAGCTGTATTACTATTGGGTTATGTTCTGGCCATGATAGTCGCGAAAACAACCATTCTTAGGCCAGCATAGGGGCACTTGACAGAACAAACACTTACATGATGTCTCCACTTGATGTCTCTTTGGTGTCAAACGGCCTTTTTGATGCATTGACGATAATACGCCTTAGGCTTCCCTCAATCTTCTCCACTTTGTGGTGATCAATGGAGTCTTTGGTGATTGGGGGTTCTGATACTGCCTTGCTTCGCCCAGCATTGCTTTTTCTGGAAGTGAATCCAACATGAAGCTGATGAGCAATGTCAACATGAAACCACAGGTGATCATAGGTCTTCTTTGGGGTCTGAGCATGTGTGACTTTTCCCAGGTAAGAAAGGCTTGAACAATATACAGTTTGATCAAAGAATGCAAGATGTACAGCCACCATTTTTTGTTTTGATGACCAACAGGATAGTAGACACGATACTGATCTGACTTGTCAACACCACCCATGTACTTGCAGTACTCGACGATGGCAGTCGGCATTACCGTTTTTGTCCATTTTTATCATACCTGGAGGCCGAATTGTGCTCAGGAAATGAATCTGATGGTTATCTTTGTAGATTGTAGCCTCGGTGAGCCTTTCTGCATTTGTATCAGGTCTCCCTTTCATTTCAGTTTGGCCATCTTTACTTCCTGTGGCAGTCCCCTGCCGTTAGCATTGACTGTCGCACAGACATATGTCCCATTTAGGGCCAGTGTCACCAAAGGGACACTTGTGAAAAAGCGGTCAAAATACACGTGCTGTACTGGTTGTAGAACAGTGATGCCAGTTCACTTCATGCCCCAGACTGATATTTGCGTTTTCATGGCTAGCACCACCAGTGTAAATGTCAAATGCGACACAATAGCCAGTAGTAGTGTCACACATTTCCCACACCTCGATGCCCCATTTTGTTGGCTTGGCTGGTATATGCTGTTTGAAAAAAAAATGCAACGCTTCTAGCCTGTCATCTCTTCACCAGTGGTCAGCTCAAGGCCTGGATAATAATTGACTTTGAACAAAGGGAAAATAAGATTGATAAAGGTGGGTGGTGACTTTATCTGATCAAAGTGTGACTGAAGCAGAATGGCCAGTGTTGAGAAAGGGGTTCAATTTCACGGTTACTCCAGACAGACTTCCTATCACGGAATACATCACTCGGGGTTGCATCTAGAGCGCGGCATTGCGGGATTCCCGCAAAATTATCGGCATGCCCGCAAAAATCCAAACACGCTGCGGGAACCCCCCCCCCCCCCCCCAAATTCTGAGAAATGCCGCAAACGAAAAGATCGCTCGAAACTGAAAGTAACAGAGCTGCGTTGCGTTGTAAGCAGCGAGTCAAGCGAGATGCATTACTTTCCGAAAGCAGAGAACAACAGTATTTTGATTGGGTCTTTTCAGTCTTTTCAGCCAATCAACGGGCTCCGCTTAAATTTACCAACTTCCGGCCGGTTGGATTTGCAGCGTGTACTGCGAAATCATGGCGTCGATTCTGGATTATTTCAAGCGTTCATCGGAAAAGAAAAACGAGAACAGTGATACTGAGATAGAGGCGTTGGAAATCGACGAACAAGCAACCTGCGAACAACCTTGTTCCTCTTCGGCTGCTGGCGATATAGATCGTGTCAACAGTGATTTTGAAGATTCGAGTGATCAAGACTGTGAAGTTGCTGAAGATCAAAAACTTGAACTGTGCTAGCAGTGTCTCCGAACCACCGTGCAAACAGCGCAAACATGATTTTATGGACAGTTGGACGAAGAGTAGGCCTTGGCTTCGTTACGATAATGAAGCAAAAGTGATGTTCTGTGACTGGTGCTTACAAAGCAAAAAGAAGAATACGTTTACCAAGGGTTGTCGGAATTTTCGCACGTCAACGCTAGATCGTCACGTCAGTCTCCCTGACCACAAGGAAGCAGTACAAGACATTTCACTCAGAAAAGAATTCCAGTCTTCACATAAGACAGCTGTTGATCAGAAAACTGAATCGTTGACTAGTGCTTTGCATTGTGCGTACTGGATGGCAAAAGAAAACCTTCCCACATCTAAATACAGTGCTGTCTTGGACTTGCTTGACTTTGAAGGTGTGGATGTGCAAAGCATGTCTGTTGGCAAGAATGCGTCATATCAATCCAGAGCAACTGCTGAGGAGTTTCAGGAGTGTATTTTGAGGTGCTGGAGTCGGAGCTTCTTGACAAGGTCAGAAAAAGTCAGTTTTTTCAGCTTCTTTGTGATGAAATGCACAGACATTTCCAATTCAAAGAAGTTGATTCTCTATGTGAGACTGATCGATCCAGACACCTTTGTTGCTTCAACTCACTTTTTTGGAAATATCACTGTTGAGGGGTCTTCTTGTACAGCAGAAGTGCTTTTCAATTTGATCATAAACTTTCTTCGAGATAAGGGGATAGACTTGTCCAGACTGATTGGATTTGGAAGTGATGGGGCTGCAGTAATGACAGGAAAGAAAAGTGGGGTTGCTACAAGATTTAAAGAGAAGTGTCCTCATCTTGTGAGCATTCACTGCATGGCTCACCGATTGAACCTTTGCACATCACAGGCTTCCAAGAAGGTGGAATATCTCAAAGACTTGAAGAAACATTCACAAATCTCTACAAATACTTTGCTAAATCTGCAAACAGAGTGTCAGAACTCAAAGCAATTCAGAAAGTGCTGGACAGTCCAGAACTCAAACTTAAAGAGGTCCATGAAATACGCTGGTTGGCTTTCTATGATGCCCTGTGGGCAGTTTTTAATAATTATAAAGTTCTTGTCACTTATTTTCAAAGATGGGAAATCACAGGAAGAAAAAGGGCTTCTGAAGAAACTGACAGATTACAGATTTGTTGTTGCAATACATATGATGATGGACATCAATCCACACTTGTCGCAACTGTGCCTTCTGCTGCAGAAATCTGATTTAGCATTGCAGCCATCAAGCCTGCCATCCAGAACACTCTGTCCTCCATCCAAAGAGCTGATCAGGAAGACACACCCAAGCAGAATGAAGGAGAAGCTGAAAAGACAACAGTGGGGGAGAAAGTGACTGTGTCGTTCAAAGACATTGAGCTGTCAATTCACAGAAGTACTCTTCAAAGGCAACTGATGACATCACCAGCATGAGAAAAGCTTTCACATCAGAGCTAAAGGACCAGATTTCATCCAGATTTCCTGTTGCTCGCAAAACAATTGCAGATGCATTTGAAGTTCTGGGGCTTCGTCCATTGACCTTTCTTTCTTCAGCTGAAGTTGAAAGTGATGGCACTGCCAAGATAGAGCAAGTGAGTGAGCATTTTGGAAAAGAGAAGACTGTGAAAGATGTCACCAGTCCTGCACTCATTGGTCCTCTTAAAGTGCTGCCAGAGTGGAGTTTGTTAAAAACTATTGTGAAGCAGGAGAGATATCCAAGGATAAAAATGCAGGAGCTGTGGCAGCTGGTGTTCCAGCATCACAAGGATACCTTCCCCAGTCTGCTACGCCTGGCAGCCATTGCTCTGGTCATGCCCTACCATACAGCCGACTGCGAGAGAGGGTTTAGTGAGCAGAACCAGACAAAGAACAAGCTGCGGAACCGCCTTGAGCACGCACTCTGCACAGGCTGATGATGATAATTAAAGCTGGAAGGGCCCAAGCTGAGAGAGTTTGACTTCAGCAAAGCCCTCTCTCACTGGAAGAGTAAAAAAGGATAGGAGAGTTTTTCCAAAGGCCAAGTGAAACCAGAGTTGATTGTGGACCATTCATGGGATGGCCAAATGTAATGTTCATGTGACTTTTTTTCTGTGTATTAAGGGAGCTACATATGTGTTTAGGTAAAAATAACTGTTTTTCATATGGACTGGAGACAAAACATGTAACTTCGCATTGCAAGTGTTCAGTGTGACAGTATTGACTTTTGGAGAAAAGGAGTGTGCAATGAGACAGTATTTTTTCAAGAAAAGGATAGTGAACATTATGACAGTATTATTTTTCTCAAGAAAAGGAGTAAACATTGTTACAGAAGAAAAGGAGTGCAGAAATTTTGCAAGGTAAGAAACCTTTTTCATTGAAAATGTGATTTTATGTGAAAAGTTAATTTAAAACTAAATATGTGTTCCTTTACTCAAGCCCCCCTTATTGGTTCCAGATCCCCCCAAATTTTCATACCAATGGGGGCAAAGCCCCCCATTTTAGAAATTTCTAGATGCAACCCTGCATCACCAGCATTGAAACTGCCTGCCGTCAGATCGGTCCTCAGTGTGTGAACATTCTCAAACAGAGCGAACCTCCCAAATCCAACATTTCTAGGGATGAAAGACTCGCACTACAAGAACTGAAGAAGAAGGATTCCATTACGATCCTCCCAACCGACAAAGGCCGTGCCACAGTCATCCTACCCAAGGGACAGTACTATGAGAAGGCCCATGATTTATTAGAAGACAAGAAGACCTATCAACAGCTGAACAAAGATCCCACCAGCAAGTATACTGCATGCCTGACCAAACTACTGCAAGGCCTACAGAAGTTGGGAGAACTCTCTTTAGAACAGTACTGCAGACTGTACCCCTCAACTAAATTCTATGGACTGCCTAAAGTGCACAAGAGAGATGTACCCCTCCGTCCCATTGTCGCATCTAGGGGGTCCCAGATGTATGAGATGGCCCGCTTCGTTGCAGACATCCTCTCGCCTTTGGTAGGAAAGATGGAACACTCCATTGCCAACAGTGCAGACCTGGTGAAGAAGTTGTCAATGTTTGTAAAGAGCCTGATGAGTGTTTGGTGTCCTATGACGTCACAGCACTGTTCACTAGTGTCCCTGTTAAGGACAGCATTGACATCATCAGATGGAGGTTACAGGACGACAGCAACCTTCAGCAGCGCACCAACCTGTCGGTGGAACACATCTGTGATCTGCTATCTTGCTGCCTTAACACCACCAACTTTACCTTTGAAGGACAGTTCTACCAACAGACCGAGGGTGCAGCCATGGGGTCCCCTGTGAGTCCTGTTGTAGCTAACCTCTTTGTGGAAGACTTTGAGGAGAAAGCCTTGGCATCGTTCCACACCCCTCCTCGCTACTGGGGCCGCTACATGGACGACACCATGACTGTGCTAAAAAGATCGGCGGTTGAAGACTTCACGACCCATCTCAGCAACCAACACCCTGCCATCAAGTTCACCTACGAGGAAGAAGAGAACGGCAGTATCGCGATGTTGGACACCTGCATCACCAGGACAGAGACAGGCCTCGCCTTCTCCGTCTACAGAAAGCCGACCCACACAGACCAGTATCTGCAATTTGACAGTCACCAGCCACTGGAACACAAGCCGAGCGAAGACCATCTGCACCGCCGACACCGCTAGGGAAGAGGAGGTGCAGCACATCAAGAAAGTGTTAAGTATATCGGGATACCAGAAATGGGCCTGGGATATCCCGGGGGGCAAGAAAATCATACCCCACCCCGCCACAGAATATCAGACCCCTTGGAGAGGGCACGTCTCCATGCCGTACATCAGCGGCGTCACTGAAGCTCTCAGCAGGAAGATCTGAAAGTTGGGAGTTAGTGTCCACGCCAAGCCCACCAACACCATCAGAAGCCAGTTAGTCCACCCCAAGGACAAAACAGACAAACTGGACAAATCAGGGGTGATATACAAGATAGACTGCCAAGACTGTGACCATAGTTACATTGGTGAAACTGAGCGCAACCTGCACAAAAAACTAAAGGACCACAAACGTGAGTCCTCCCCAGTGGGTGAACATCTGACCCACACCCAACATCAGTTTGAAAAGGACAATGTGCAAGTGCTCGACAAAGAAGCAAGGTGGTTCCAGAGGGGAGTAAAGGAGGCAGTCCACATCGCTGCCAGGAACCCCACCATTAACCGCAACCGGGGCCGACCCAACCTGCCATCGGTGTACTCCTCACTCATTCAGTCACATTGTCGTGAATTCACGCACGGCGGGGCGCACTGAATCCAGTTCTCAACCCAGCAGTTTCGCTGAAGAAGTCGGCTGTATTGCCGACAAAAGCTACGCACACAGTGAGTAGCCTTCTTTAACTGAGTGAACCGTTTAGTCTGGTAGCCGTTATAAGATTGATAGATGTTCTCACCTTGTACAGGAGGTCGTGATCAAGGTGATCATGCCCTCCTGTGTTGGACGAATCCCAAGGGTGGAAATATTGATTCAGCTTTAAAAAGTGATTTTTAGGCATGACACTGCTGATCCAGGGATCATTGAAACATGGGTCACTAGACCAGTAGCACCACAGGTGTGGCTGACACTTTACCCCCAACATGATCAGCACAGAAAGATAGGCTCACATTTCCTCAGGTGTGGTATCGGATCAAAGAGGGTCAGGTATGCCCTTTGCAGCTTGTTTTTGTCTTGCATACCCGTTTTTTCATTGGCAGCAGTCTTAAAAAAAACAGTGAGTTCCTGAAACTGCCTTCTGCCATGCCATGAATCACGGGACGACATGTCTGCAGCGAGGTGAGCGGAACATTGTCATGGACGGCCTCCTCCCTTCCCCCCCCCCCATCTGAGTGGGTTTAACCAGGAGAAAGGTGGAGTGAGCTGTCCGTGCAAATCTTACCTTCCCGTTCCATCCCTAACATTGGACACTTGTGCGTGTCGGAAACGACTAATACTTGTTGCCAGCATCTCTAGTAATCGGCTGGAAATTGTGCCTGAAAATCATGGTGCGGCTTAG
>JAFLJL010015284.1:15000-29211 GCA_018398815.1 Conus ventricosus | reverse complement strand
TTTCGTTAAAGGTAATGTTCATCCTTTTTAATTAAAAGAGAGAAAAAAAAATGAAATAAATCTGACAATTAAAAATGTAATTCAGCAAGTTGCAGCCAGTGCGATATAAGTACGCAGCAATGAAAAAGTAGCCGGGCATATTTGCAAAATGCTGACGTCCTCATAGATGGAACATTTCTGTGAGGCTGATCCAGTCTTTTGGATGAAGTTGTGGTGTAATGTTGCGGCATGTTGCCGAATCGATTTGTTAAAAATTTCTTCGTGAAAATACATGTTCAGTTTTCAGGAAATTTTAAAAAGCAAGAAAAACCTCTTTATGATTTTTCTTAAATAGAACATGGCGGTTTGACTTGCCAATATATGAAATGGATTGGACACATCCTGCTGTGTGTCTCAGCACTCAAAAGATTTTTCTTTGTCCCCCGCATTGTGGTTGACTCTATTGACGATGTGTCTGGAACATTGTGTTCATATGCTGCACTGACAGATGTGTATTTTACTGTCGGAACATTTGTTCATATGCTGCACTAATAGATGTGTATTCTTCTGTCTGGAACTTTGTGTTCATATGCTGCACTAATAGATGTGTATCTTACTGTCTGGAACATTGTGTTCATATGCTGCACTAATAGATGTGTATCTTTTGTCTGGAACATTGTGTTCATAGCTGCACTAATAGATGTGTATCTTATTGTCTGGACATTGTGTTCATATGCTGCCTAATAGACAGGGGTGGCAAATTTTTCCGGAAATGTTCCGGAAAACCGGTTTTACGATTGCTGAAAAAATAATCTCCGGTTTTTGAGTTGTTTGGAAAGTTTTTTTCCCCGGACTGGAAAAGCAGGGACAAGAGATTTTAATAGCAGACGATAATAGGATCGTTGCAAGGGAGATTATTTGACCTCTGACAGTGACGTCCCTTGGTTGTAAAAACGAGGTTTTTTCACTTTGGGGGAGCAGCATGCAGCTCTTGGTGCAAATGACAACTTGTCACAAGAACTTTGTCAGCTTTGTTTGTGTGCCTTTGTGTCTTTCAAAAACAAGAGTACAAAACCAACAAAATGAAGGTGTTTTCCGCCGGGGGCAGATATTTTTTCAGTTGAGAAGGTGTGAAAAACAAGTGGAGGTGGGATTGGTTGCAAGATCGGAACAGCGATGGGGTATGTCATGGCGATTGGTGTGAAAAGGTCGGTCGCGGGAGTTTGTTTTTTTCGTGCCATGCAACAAAACATTTCTCTATGGCTCAAGTGGGAAAAAAGCCTTTTCTTTCTCATGCAGAAGATGTGGATCATCGGCGCAATTTGAAGTTGTCCGCCAGTCTACAAAACTTGATGGAGCTTCCACAACTACCGTTACGCAAGACGGTATGGGAGACAGGAAAGCAGAAAATGAAACCAGTTGTTTGTGCATTTATTGCCGAACATTGTCTGCCCTTTTCTTTGGGGGAGAATCTTGTTGAGCTTGCTAAGAGGTTAGCTAGTGATGACAAAGCACTTGGTTCTCTCTCTCTTTCTCGTGGTAGCACAACTTACACCACTGTACATGGAGATAACACATGCTATGAAGAAGGAACTGAGTGCAAAGCTGTCAGACAGACACTTTTCTTTAAATATTGACGAGGCTACAAATTAGCAATAATGACAAGATTGTGAACGTGCTTGTTCAGTATTATGATGTGGAACTGGGAAAAGTTGTAGCAGAACACTTAGGGTCAAGAGAAGTAAATGTTGCAACAGCAGAAAATATCTTCAATGCAGTGTCTGGCATTCTATCAGAAAGAAAAGTCGACTGGTCTCAAGTTGTTTTCGTGCTTGATGGACAATTGTATATACAATGAGAGCAAAAAGGGTGGAGTAGAGGCTTTGATCAAAAGCAAAAAGACGGGAAATTCATTATTCAACACTTCATGTGCCTTAACTACAATCTGATACCAGATTCAGCACGTAAGTATTCATAGTGTTTGTGATAGGTGTTAGTAATGAATCGATGAATGTTGTTAATTTTCAGGTTTACAAGAATTTGAAACTTATTTTATAGATTGGTTTCAGGTTTTGGGTTCAGGAATTTTTTTGGTTCAGGTTTCGGAACTCTTTGGTACTATCACCCCTGTAGATGTGTACTTTATTGTCTGGAACATTGTTGTTCATATGCTGCACTAATAGATGTGTATCTTACTGTCTGGAACTTTGGTTCATGTGCTGCACTAATAGATGTGTATCTTACTGTCTGGAACATTGTGTTCATATGCTGCACTAATAGATGTGTATCTTTCTGTCTGGAACATTGTGTTTCATATGCTGCACTAATAGATGTGTATCTTATTGTCTGGAACATTGTGTTCATATGCTGCACTAATAGATGTGTATCTACTGTCTGGAACATTGTGTTCATATGCTGCACTGTACAGATGTGTATTCTTACTGTCTGGAACATTGTGTTCATATGCTGCACTAATAGATGTGTATCTTATTGTCTGGAACATTATGTTCATATGCTGCACTGACAGATGTGTATCTTATTGTGTCTGGAACATTGTGTTTCATATGCTATACTAATAGATGTGTATCTTATTGTCTGAAACATTGTGTTTCATGTGCTGCACTGACAGATGTGTATCTTATTGTCTGGAACATTGTGTTCATATGCTGCACTGACAGATGTGTATCTTATTGTCTGGAACTTGTGTTCATATGCTGCACTGACAGATGTGTATCTTACTGTCTGGAACATTGTGTTCATATGCTGCACTATAGATGTGTTCTTATTGTCTGGAACATTGTGTTCATATGCTGCACTGAAATTTCAAAATGCTATCATACTGTGCCTTTCAAGACGCATGGTTAACTTGGAAAGATTTTGTGTGCGGATTAGAAAGGATGCAACCGACAAGCATACTGCACGCTTGCCTTCTTTGTGGAGTTTCATTGACACTGGCATCGATGGGCGAGAGCGTTCTAAGGCAGCACGTTAAGAGTGACAGACATCAGAAAAATGAATGAAAATTCAAGGCAGATGCAGCATGACTGATTGTTTCATTCCTTCTGTTACAACAAAAAGTAGCATGTCAAATACAGTCGCTTCCAGTGCCTGTTGCAACACTAGTAGAGCCAGCTGTGAATGTCCATCAGCTCAAGTCCAGCCACAGCGATCAAGGGTTAGCAGCAATCTTGACAACCATCGATTAAAGTCTGAAGTGATGCGGGCATTGAAAGTTGTTGACTGCCGCTACAGTTATAAATCATCTGAACAGAGTAGAGAATTGTTCACATCAGTGTTGCCAGACAGTGACATAGCTGCCAGACTTAAATGTGGGGAAACAAGATGCCGATACCTGACAAACATTTGGGCTTGAACCCGGATTTTCTGAACTGCTGCAAAAGAATGACAGGGCTTCCTCTCAACTTGGATATGTTTTGCTCTTCGACGAGTCTTTGCACAAAAGGAGCAACATGAAGCAAATGGACTTTATGATCCCACATCTGTCAGGATTCTGTTGTGAAAACAGGTTGTTTGACGTCAGAGTTTTTGGGCCATGCTAAGGGACCGGGTCATGACAGACAGGTTTCAGTCCGTCTTCAAAGATTTCAATCTCAAAATGAGTGACCTGTTACAGCTTGGCATGGATGACCCAACGTGAACTGGACAGTCTATAATACCTCAGAGACAACCATGAGGTTTCCTTTCTGCATGTTGGAAGCTGTGGCCTACACACAGTGCACACTGCCTTTTCTCACAGGCTGTGAAGCAACTGGTGGAAGATAGAAGAATTTCTTGCTGCAGTTTTATACTATAAAGTCCTGCAGGCGAAGTTCCTTTTAAAATGACCTGAGGTCCTTATAAGTCCTTTAAAGGTCTTTTTTTGCTTCATACCCAGCACCTGGAACCCTGGACTAATTATGTGTGTATCTATCTCTCTATCTGTCGGTTTCATTTATCTGTCTGTCTGTTGTCTGTCTGAATCAGAACATTAACCCAAGGTTGTGTGGGGAAAAAGTATGGGAAAATATGGGAAAGTATGTGGTGGTTGTTGCAAGAAAAATTGTGGTCTGTATTTGTCCCTTGTCTTATAAATGCATGTAATGCATTGTGCATTTTTTGTTTTAAGCATTGATTACTTGTCAATGTGTGAACAACATTTCCTATGTTTTGAGATAATCTTCAGGAGATAGGTAGAAATGTGACTACAACTTCAGTTCCAATATGAAGAACAGGTATCCTGTGGAGACAAAGATAGCTGTCTTACATACGCACATGCAGATCACTGAAATCCACATTGATTGGTTGTAAGCAAAAGTGGAAAGGTCGCTGATGACATCATTACTTTATAACAATAAATAAACATTGAGATGACTCAAATTCAGAATTGTCTAAATTCTGGAACCAAAATGTTTGTATGAAACTAATGCAGATTGCATGTTCCTGCTCCGTATTGTTCCTGTAGAGTAAGTGAACAGTGTT
The DNA here is from genome assembly GCA_018398815.1 of Conus ventricosus. NCBI lineage: Eukaryota > Metazoa > Mollusca > Gastropoda > Neogastropoda > Conidae > Conus > Conus ventricosus. The sequence continues at coordinate 24,753 of JAFLJL010015284.1, read as the reverse complement.
TGTAGTTGAACTATTACAGTCTTGTGTTTTGTTGACAGGTGTGCTGGGTGTTTTTGTTTTCATGACAGGAATTGTTCTGTTTTTAAAAATGTCTCAGACGAGACAGTTGTGCAGGGTGTTTTTCTTTTCGTTACATGAATTGTTGTGTTTTAAAATATGGCGATATGATTTGTGTAGTTCGTATATTTTCATGGTCAGTATGTGTTGCCACGGCATAGCTCCACCGTTATTCTGTTTCTGCCTGTGTCATGTTTTTCTCCCTTGTTGCTGTAGGTCACAGACCTCCGGGAAGAGGACTGGACATGCAAAGCCATAATAACCTCTCTCAGATCTGTCCTGACTCACTCCAAACCTTGGCTTTTTTTTTTTTTACACCTGCCACTCTTGACTGCCAGGAACTAAGTTTGGGGCTGATTGCAACACAGGCTCCTTTTACACCACACACTCATGTTTTGAAAGGAGAGGGTGCCTGCATGGTGCATACTGTGTGAAAAGTGTTGGGATTTGCATGTTGTTGGACATAGGCACTTAACAGCAGACTCCATGAAGACCTTTTGCAGGGATGGGCCACAAGGTGTGATTTTTTTTTTTTTTTTTAGTTTCTAAAACAGATGAATTTTTTTTTTTTTTTTTTTTTTGCTGTCCCAACCTCAGTGCCACCTCAGACTGAGAGGCAGTGCAACCACGCCGCTCATTCTGAAACCCCGTCCACAGCCACAGCCCGATCGGCCCGCCGCAGCCCCGGCACCAGCAATCCACAGGGAGCAGTCGGTGTCAAGGCGTCAAGAGGCAACCCACCGGAGCGAGACAGTGCACTGCTGCCGAGTCACTTCGGTGGTGTCAGTGGCGCCTGTTCTGATCTAACATACGCAGGACACCCACCTACTAAGCCCCCCACTGACGACAATAATTGCTTAGTCGCAAAGCCGGCGTGAGTGAACTCTCCCTCAGGAGAGCGCCACCACATCCGTCCAGCGACAGCCCCTATGGACTCGTCGATACGGTGACCCGACGGAAACCAAATCAAGGCCACAGACGTGGAGGAGGACATCGAAACTGAGGTCACCATGAGAGCAGGGCATGAAGGGCCACAGAATTTGAGACTTTTTTTTTTATTTGCTGATAGATGAGAATGAGGATGATTAAGATGATGCTACAGATTTTCCATTTCAGTCTGAGACTACATGACAGGGCTGTACTCTACGCTTCCTTTCATAATATATCCCGGCGTCAATCAGGCCCGAGAGATACAGGCACCTGCAGTGTTGGTCAGGAAATTTGAGCAACACTCTCAGTGAAAAGCATCCATTTAGTGGATAAAACTTGACTGTGTGGTCCCAGTCTTCCCAACTGAGTCTGCAGCAAACTCAACTCTGGGTAGGAGCCGGTGGGGGCAGAAAAACCCACTATGGACTGATGGGATTCGAACCCACGACCTCCCAGTCGGGAGTCTGCGATGCTAACCACTTCGCCACGGCTGCTGGTAGATGAATATTTTATCTAAGGTTTTATAGAAATATAGATCAATTCAAGCTGTTTTTCGAATTATTAGAAAGACTTGACTTTTTGTAGACATGCATGTATGGGATTGTTTTTATCATGATAGCAGCCCTCACATGATAGCAGCCCTCACATAGCCCCCTGCGGTTGTGCTGGTCTATAAGCAACATGAAATGATTCTGTAGAATCTTGCTGTGGTCCGAGGCCTTTTGCTCACTGACCTTGGCTTATCATGCTCATGCAAAGACCTCCATTGAGACCACCACTTAAGGAGGTGATTTACACTTCGACCTCCATTGAGACCACCACTTAAGGAGGTGATTTACACTTCGACCTCCATTGAGACCACCACTTTTAAAGGGGGTGATTTACACTTCGACCTCCATTGAGACCACCATTAAGGAGGTGATTTACACTTCGACCTCCATTGAGACCACCACTTAAGGAGGTGATTTACACTTCGACCTCCATTGAGACCACACTTAAGGAGGTGATTTACACTTCGACCTCCATTGAGACCACCACTTAAGGAGGTGATTTACACTTCGACCTCCATTGAGACCACCACTTAAGGAGGTGATTTACACTTCGACCTCCATTGAGACCACCACTTAAGGAGGTGATTTACACTTCGACCTCCATTGAGACCACCACTTAAGGAGGTGATTTACACTTCGACCTGTATTCAAAAATGGTTAGAACTGCTAAGGTATTTTAGAGTCGTTTGCAACTGCTTTGGTTTCTTTACACTTGCGAGATAGGAAAGTATTGACCCTCTCTTGCCTGATGTTGACTGGAGAAAGTATGTGTGGAATGCTTCTGCAAGTGAGCAGCTATGTCATTTAAGATTAGACAGATGGCAGCGTCAAATCCACACCATGCTGTTACATTGTTTCTGTACATGTTGAAGAAAAGCGAAGAATTTGGATAAGGCAGCAAAATGTGGCATGCACATGTAAAGTTTGCCATGTTGAAATAAGTTTTCAGTTTCTTTTGAAGGGTTTGTCTGCCGAAAACTTCTCTAAGCAATTTGTTTTGTCTTCGCTGCAGGTAGTAGCCATCATATCTACTAGCACCACACTGCTGATGCACAGATTTGGGGAAAACCAGCCGCTGGTCAAGGAAAATGAATTCAGACTAAGTACACACCTTGCAGCACCGGCCTGCTAGCCACACAGAACACATCAGACCAGAAGAAGAGGTAGTCTTAGTCCCAAATGGTTGGGAACTGTTTAACACAAGTCTCCTTGTAGTGTGTGAATGTATTGTATCACTTGAGAACTGTTCAGACTTGTTCAGTTTTACCATAGTTCAGGGAAGAGAAAGATTCAAACCATGACTCAAGGATTTTCCTCACATCCTGAGCATTGTTTTATTGTCTCAGCTACCTGCCTGCATTGCCACTTGGTGAGTATATCAATGAAGATAGATAACATTCAGTTGATTAATAGTTATTTGATAATTGGTTATTTGCCCAGTTTTTCTTTCCCCTTGCACTGGATGCTTGACCTGTTCTCTTTGAAGGGATTGTGTGTGTAGTGGATGGTTGTGGTGTGTCCGGATCACTGCAGCAGAGGAGGCAGTGGTGCTGGAACAGTTACAGGAGCTGAAGTCCAGGGACCTGATCAACGAGATGGAGAATGGGGGCTATGTCCGGCAGGTGCTGGATGAGAAGACCGGCGGCACAGGTCTGTGTGTGCATGCGAGTGTGTGTCGTCTGAGACAGGAAGTATGTGCAGTTGTGTTTTCAATAGGAGGGAAAAGATTTGGGTGCATGTTTCATGGGGGAGAAGGATGTGCTGATATGTGTGTATGGGAAGAAAAAGGATGCGGGGGTGTGTGTTTGTGGGAGAGAAAAGTATGCGTTGATGTGTGTGTATGGGAGAGAAAGTATGTGTTGATGTGTGGTGTATGGGAGAGAAAGTATGTGTTGATGTGTAGTGTATGGGAGAGAAGTATGTGTTGATGTGTGGGTGTATGGGAGAGAAAGTATGTGTTGGTGGGTGGTGTATGGGAGAGAAAGTATGTGTTGATGTGTAGTGTATGGGATAGAAAGTATGTGTTGGTGGGTAGTGTATAGGAGAGAAAGTATGTGTTGATGTGTGGTGTATGGGAGAGAAAGTATATGTTGATGGGTGGTGTATGGGAGAGAAAGTATGTGTTGGTGGGTGGTGTATGGAGAGAAAGTATGTGTTGATGGGTGGTGTATGGGAGAGAAAGTATGTGTTGATGGGTGGTGTATGGGAGAGAAAGTATGTGTTGATGTGTAGTGTATGGGAGAGAAGGTTGTGTTGATGTGTAGTGTATGGGAGAGAAAGTATGTGTTGGTGGGTGGTGTATGGGAGAGAAAGTATGTGTTGATGTGTGTGGTGTATGGGAGAGAAAATATGTGTTGATAGGTAGTGTATGGGAGAGAAAGTATGTGTTGATGGGTAGTGTATGGGAGAGAAAGTATGTGTTGATGGGTAGTGTATGGGAGAGAAAGTATGTGTTGATGTGTAGTGTATGGGAGAGAAAGTATGTGTTGATAGGTAGTGTATGGGAGAGAAAGTATGTGTTGATGGGTAGTGTATGGGAGAGACAGTATGTGTTGATGTGTGGTGTATGGGAGATAAAGTATGTGTGATAGGTGTGTATGGGAGAGAAAGTATGTGTTGATGGGTAGTGTACGGGGAGAGAAAGTATGTGTTGATAGGTAGTGTATGGGAGAGAAAGTATGTGTTGATGTGTAGTGTATGGGATAGAAAGTATGTGTTGATGGTGGTGTATGGGAGAGAAGTATGTGTTGATGGGTAGTGTATGGGAGAGAAAGTATGTGTTGATGTGTAGTGTATGGAGAGAAAGTTTGTGTTGATGTGTAGTGTATGGGAGAGAAAGTATGTGTTAATGGGTGGTGTATGGGAGAGAAGTATGTGTTGATGTGTAGTGTATGGGAGAGAAGTATGTGTTGATGTGTAGTGTATGGGAGAGAAAGTATGTGTTGATGGGTGGTGTATGGAGGGGAAAGTATGTGTTGATCTGTGGTGTATGGGAGAGAAAGTATGTGTTAATGGGTGGTGTATGGGAGAGAAAGTATTGTGTGATGGGTAGTGTTATGGGAGAGAAAGTATGTGTTGATGGGTGGTGTATGGGAGAGAAAGTAAGTATGTGTTGATGGGTGGTGTATGAGAGAGAAAGTGTTGATGGGCAGTGTATGGGAGAGAAAGTATGTGTTGATAGGTAGTGTATGGGAGAGAAAGTATGTGTTGATGGGTAGTGTATGGGAGAGAAAGTAAGTATGTGTTGATGTGTAGTGCATTGGATAGAAAGGATGTGTTGATGTGTAGTGTATGGGAGAGAAAGTATGTGTTGATGGGTGGTCTATGGGAGAGAAAGTATGTGTTGATGGGTAGTGTATGGGAGAGGAAGTATGTGTTGATGTGTAGTGTATGGAGAGAGAAATTATGTGTTAATGAGTAGTGTATGGGAGAGAAAGTATGTGTTGATGGGTGGTGTATGGAGAGAAAGTATGTGTTGATGTGTAGTGTATGGGAGAGAAAGTATGTGTTGATGTGTAGTGTATGGGAGAGAAAGTATGTGTTGGTGGGTGGTGTATGGGAGAGAAAGTATGTGTTGATGTGTAGTGTATGGGAGAGAAAGTATGTGTTGATGTGTGGTGTATGGGAGAGAAAATATGTCTTGATGTGTAGTGTATGGAGAGAGAAGTATGTGTTGATGGGTAGTGTATGGGAGAGACAGTATGTGTTGATGTGTAGTGTATGGGAGAGAAAGTAATGTGTTGATGTGTAGTGTATGGGAGAGAAAGTATGTGTTGATGGGTAGTGTATGGGAGAGAAAGTATGTGTTGATGTGTAGTGTATGGGAGAGAAAGGATGTGTTGATGTGTAGTGTATGGGACAGAAAGTATGTGTTGATGTGTAGTGTATGGGAGAGAAAGTATGTGTTGATGGGTGGTGTTATGGGAGAGAAAGTATGTGTTGATGTGTAGTGCATGGAGAGAAAGTATGGTGTTGATGTGTAGTGTATGGGAGAGAAAGTATGTGTTGATGGGTGGTGTATGGGAGAGAAAAGTATGTGTTGATGGGTAGTGTATGGGAGAGAAAGTATGTGTTGTTGGGTGGTGTATGGGAGAGAAAGTATGTGTTGATGTGTAGTGTATGGGAGAGAAAGTATGTGTTGATGGGTGGTGTATGGGAGAGAAAGTATGTGTTGATGTGTAGTGTATGGGAGAGAAAGTATGTGTTGATGGGTAGTGTATGGGAGAGAAAGTATGTGTTGATAGGTAGTGTATGGGAGAGAAAGTATGTGTTGATGTGTAGTGTATGGGATAGAAAGTATGTGTTGATGTGTGGTGTATGGGAGAGAAAGTATGTGTTGATGGGTAGTGTATGGGAGAGAAAGTATGTGTTGATGTGTAGTGCATGGGAGAGAAAGTATGTGTTATGTGTGGTGTATGGGAGAGAAAGTATGTGTTGATGTGTAGTGCATTGGATGAAAGGATGTGTTGATGTGTAGTGTATGGGAGAGAAAGTATTTGTTGATGGGTGGTGTATGGGAGAGAAAGTATGTGTTGTTGGGTAGTGTATGGGAGAGGAAGTATGTGTTGATGTGTAGTGTATGGGAGAGAAAGTATGTGTTGATGAGTAATGTATGGGAGAGAAGTATGTGTTGATGGGTAGTGTATGGGAGAGAAGTATGTGTTGATGTTTAGTGCATTGGATAGAAAGGATGTGTTGATGTGTAGTGTATGGGAGATAAAGTATGTGTTAATGTGTGGTGTATGGGAGAGAAAGTATGTGTTGATGTGTGGTGTATGGGAGAGAAAGGATGTGTTGATGTGTAGTGTATGGGAGAGAAAGTATGTGTTGATGTGTAGTGTATGGGAGAGAAAGTATGTGTTGATGTGTAGTGTATGGGAGAGAAAGTATGTGTTGATGGGTGGTGTATTGGAGAGAAAGTATGTGTTGATGTGTAGTGTATGGGAGAGAAAGTATGTGTTGATGTGTGGTGTATGGGAGAGAAGTATGTGTTGAGGGTGGTGTATGGGAGAGAAAGTATGTGTTGATGTGTAGTGTATGGGAGAGAAAGTATGTGTTGATGGGTGGTGTATGGGAGAGAGAGAAAGTATGTGTTGATGTGTAGTGTATGGGAGAGAAAAGTAAGTGTTGATTAGTGGTGTATGGGAGAGAAAGTATGTGTTGATAGGTAGTGTATGGGAGAGAAAGTATGTGTTGATGTTTAGTGTATGGGAGAGAAAGTATGTGTTGATGTGTGGTGTATGGGAGAGAAAGTATGTGTTGATGTGTGGTGTATGGGAGAGAAAGTATGTGTTGATGAGTGGTGAATGGGATAGAAAGTATGTGTTGATGGGTAGTGTATGGAGAGAAAGTATGTGTTGATAGGTAGTGTATGGGAGAGAAGTATGATGGTGTTGATGAGTGGTGTATGGGAGAGAAAGTATGTGTTGATGGGTAGTGTATGGGAGAGAAAGTATGTGTTGATGTGTAGTGTATGGGAGAGAAAGTAAGTATGTGTTGATGGGTGGTGTATGGGAGAAAGTATGTGTTGATGTGTAGTGTATGGGAGAGAAAGTATGTGTTGATGTGTAGTGTATGGGAGAGAAAGTATGTATTGATGTGTAGTGTATGGAGAGAAAGGATGTGTTGGTGTGTGGTGTATGGGAGAGAAAGTATGTGTTGATGTGTGGTGTATGGGAGTAAATAGAATGTGGGTGTGTGTTTCATGGGAAAGAAAGTATGTGTTGATGTGTCATAATATGGGAGAGAAAGTGTGTGTTGTATGGGAGAGAAAGTGTGTTGTATGGGAGAGAAAGTGTATGTAGGTGTATGTTGTTTGAGACAGAAAGTATGTGCAGTTGTGTTTTCAATAGGAGAGAAGGATGTGTGTTGTATGGGAGAGAAAGGTGTTGGTACTACTTGTACGGGAGAGAAAGGATATGCAGCTGCGGTGTTTTGGAGATAGAGTACTGGGCGTATATGTGTATGGTAGAAAAAGTTATGGGCGAGTGTTTTGCAGGGAGACTAGGTATGTGTGGGTGTTGTATGGGATGGAATGTATGCATGATATTTAGTGCACCCCAAACATCTGTGCACAATAGAAGCAGGAAAAGCACATTAACATGTTCAAAGAGGGTCCTGGGATGTATTTCGTTGGAAATGAGTGGGTCTGAGTGAGTGTCTGGAATCCTGTCTGCTTGGTTGTTGTCTGCTTTTCTGTCTTGTTCTCACAAGCAAAGGAGGCAGCGAAAGTGACTTGCTGTACACTCACAGCTGTGCTCAGCAAGGTTGAAGCTTTCATATGAACACTATGGACAGATAAGACTGTAACTGTTCAGGGCAGGTTTGCTGTTGGACACGAGCTTTTTGGTGCACAACATGGACTTCGCAAGAGGCATTGAAAAATTGGTCCGAGCAAAGCTTGATCTTCGCCAACCCTGTGGGAAAAGATTGGAGGTTTAACACGTAAAGGCCAAAACTGTTCCCTTGGCTTGAATAATTGGAAAGCAGGATGTTTTGTCCTAAGAGCTGTGAAGCAAATTTATAATGAGCAAGTCAAATAAACTTCAAAGAATAGATTCATCACTGGTTTAAAGCAGTTTGCTGTCTCAGAAAGGCTATGATAGTGTAGGTCAGTTACCTCGATTCAGACTGGGGGCATGAAAATCAGGACATTGCCCAAAGCTGCTATCTTAAGTCATAGATCCTAAACTCTTCATGTGCTTCAAAGTTTTAGTTCTGCTGTATTTGAATTTCAAATCTGGCTGGTTGGTTGGTTGTTCCTTTTTGTAAAGATGAAAAGGAAATCTTTCTGGGTGAGTATCAGAAGAATGAAGTTCAGATGATTGTGTAGGGGTCTGGAATAGCTGATTGGTAGAGTGCCAGACTCGAAATCGTGGTGATCCTGGGGTTGCTGGTTTGAATCCCGCCGAGCTGTTTCAGTTCAGGGGATTTTTACCTTGTAGTTAACATTGGTTTCACTCCATTTCTCATACAGTCCTTTGAATGAGACAAAATCCCATCACCAACTTTCAGAAGAGAAGGCCAGTTTGGCTGTTGGTATGGATGATACGTTACACATAGCATGCACCTTCCCCGAAGTTGGAGTATGGCTGCCTTAATGGTGGGATAAAAAAACGGTCAGACACACAAAACTCCACTCCCTTTGTTGTGTAGATGGGATTAATCCTTGCCTGTCTATACAGGGAGTGTTTGCAGGAGAATCAGCCTATGTGTACAGCAGACCAGTCAGATATTGTTGACAGGAGGATTCGAAGGATTTACAGCAGAGAGATGCAGCTTTGTTTGAGATCCTTTGCTAGACATGTGAAATGTGTGTGTGTGTGTTCATGTGAGTATGTGTGTTGGTTTTGAGAGTGTCTCTCAATGTGTGTGGTGAGTTTGGTGTGTTTGTTGAATATTTAGGTGTGTAAATGAGCATCCTTGATGTTGTGCCTCATCTTGACTTCCTGATATTGATTGCTCCCAGTAGACTGTTGGTGATCAGACTGTAACAAGTTTCTGGGTGGCTGTGTTGGGAGCAGAGCTGCCAACCAGTACGTTCCGGCCGTATTTTGTCAGGGCGAGTTTACAAAATACGGTGATACGGTCGAGCCAAAATAATACGGTGACGAACTTGCGCAAATGGTACGGCCATTTGTTGCTTTACCGAGGCAGCAGATTTGTAAGGATACAAGGAGACAGAAGAAAAAGGGCTCTGCCAGCCACATATAGTTGATAGACTAGGTAGGCCCTATCTGAAAAAAAAATTCCATCCATCCTTTTACTGTGTAGCTCTCGCCTTAGCAGACCACTAGCAGGGCAGGAAATTCCATCTGTCCTTTTACTGTCAAGCTCTCCCTGTAGCAGACGACATGTGTTAAGGAATGGCCCAGGCAGGGCTGTGGCTATTTTTAGTATGCTCATCATACCCCCCTGCTTGCCAACCTCCCTCTCTCTCCCCACCCCTGTAGCAGACATGTGTTAAGGATTGGCCCTTAGCAGCTGAGGCAGCAACTGCTGTGGCTAGCAGGAGGGAGGGGAGGGGGGGGGAGAGTGGGGGGGGCGGGGAGGGGGAGGATGGCAAGTAGTATGCCCATCCTACCCCCCTGCTTGCCAACCTCCCTCCCCCCCCCACCCGGCTCTTCCGAATGTGGAAACAAAAGCTCCACTAAGTTACGTGATAGGTCTGATGGACCATGTGCTGACTCGAGTGAAAGAAAGCCCGCGAACCCTA
>JAFLJL010015284.1:0-10000 GCA_018398815.1 Conus ventricosus | reverse complement strand
TCTTCGTTGTTGTGCAGTACAGACACGGGTGGATCCCCTGTGCACCTGACAGTCCATACTTTTAGTTAAAAAGTCATAGTCTCCAAAGAGAAAAAGGCGAGTTTGTTTGCCTCTCCATTCCATGCTTTCAAGGTCTTCAATTTGCTCTTTGTAAGGGTCCAACAGTCTTCTTAGGTTTTCAGGGGTGTCCTTACATTCAGCAATGGTCATAATGCATGTGTTATGCTTTGAATTAGCGTTCACCAGGTTTGCTATTTGAAGCATCATTTTAAATGATCCGCCTCCATGGTCACCGCCAATCTTGATCCAGATTTCGTTCTCTGGAATACTCTCATCATGCCATGTTAATCGGCCTTGATTGTCATAAGCATCCAGCAGTTTGGTGACAAATGCTGGGACATCCTTAATGCCTGCAGAAGGTGTTGGAACCAGTTCCATAATCCCATCGATCTCATTCCAGACCTCCACACTTCTCATCTGACATTCTACTTCTGCACACTGTGCTTTGACTTGTTCTTTCCTTTCTTTCTGTTCACTGGCAAACTGTACCCCGAGCCTCCTATAGAACTGTTTGTGCAGTCTGTACTTTGTCAAACTGAGGCCAAGTGCCGCACGAAGGGCAGGACCTTGTTTTGCAGTTACAGATACTTGACCACATTTCGCTTCATTAAGAACCAGCTGTTTGCGTACTTTGCTTGCCGTCTTCAGTTCTGTGCCCTGCTGTTTGGCCGCATCTTGTTCAGTGTCTCCTGATACATTCAAACGAATTTTGTTCATTTCTTTTGCTCGCTTCTTCCTGAGTGGTGTTCGAGCTTCACTTGATGCTTTCCGAGGTTTTGTAATTTTTTTCAGCACAATCGGCTGTCCACCAGTTTGGCATGTGACAGTCATTTTATCACTGGACTGTGAGAGCTTAATGCGGGCAAGTTTTGTGAAATAAGCTTCTTCTGTGTTTGTCAGTGGTGCCTTCAGCTGACTCAAAGGCCTGAGGATTCTTTTTCTGAACGGAGACAATGCTTTGTCAATGCCAGTTGGAACGGTCTGCACTGATGCGCCTCTTGAATCTTTGGGTGGAGTTGATGTGGCATCAGATGTGACACAAAAGGAAACTTGTTTTTTGACTGGAGATAATGCTTCATTGATGCCAGCTGGGGCAGTCTGCACTGATACAGTTCTAGGGACTTTTGCCGGAGTTGATGTGGCTTCAGATGAGACAGAAAATGAAATATCACTATCAAGATCAGAGTTTGACTGGCACTTTCGTTTTGCTGGTTGGGAATACTGTTTGAGAACGGCAGATTTCTTTATCTTTTTCTCTGGTCTCCCACCTTTACTCTGCTGTTGAAAGTGAGTGCATAGCGCACACTGACTGACAGATAAACTGGGGTCAAACAGGTGCCATAATTTTGAGGCTTTTTCAAATTCTGCCAATGCACGGCTCTTTGCTGTAGTTGAATGTTTGCGGTTTGTCAGATTTTTCAAAGTGTTTGCACAAAACACACAAACTATTTTTGAATGTACTTCCTCCCTATCTTCCAGAACATTCACATTGAAGATTAAGTTTATTTCAGAAGCAACACTCAAGCACGTTACTACTGATTTGTTTTTATCTTTCTTTGATCTCTTAGACCTTTTCCCACACAGTCTACACAAGACCTTTAAACGTTCAAAATGTTCAGTGAGAGAGTGACCGTTTTGTTCCATAATCCTTTCGGCCATCCCCCCCTCTCTCTCTCTCTCTCTCTCTCCTCTCTCTCTCTCTCTCTCTCTCTCACCACACACACACACACACGCACGCACGCATGCACGCACACACGCACGCACGCACGCACACACACACACACACACACACACACACACACACACACACACACAAACACCCTAATGGTAGGCTACTACCAACAATACACTTTAATTTGAATTTGCCGATAGAAATAGTAGTAGTGATTGGAAATGAAGTATTATTTTAATTATAATAATTATTCACTTATTATTGTTATGCCTACTACCATTACTGTTATCAGTAGTATTATTTTGCTTGTAGTAAATGTTATCCTCTACGTTTCCCTTTAATTAGGCCTACGTTGCTCTATATGCAACCATAGTACATATAAAATGTAGCAACAATGAAGAAATATGTATATATACAACGGTGTAAATACGGCCCTTTACAAATGCTAACTAACTTTTCATTCACAAAAGTTTTTGACAACGCCTGGCCTACTTCGGCCAAAGATAGTTCGCCCTCCACCGCTGTCTTTGCTTCAGCGGCCAACGACGCACGGCGCGCGCAGCACAGCTTGCGCCGGTCGCAAAGTTCTGTCAGAAAGTTTTAAACACGAACTTAATTATGGTACTCACAGAGAAGACTGAAATGCCAGCTTTTGTCACACTCTCAAGTACTCACTGCGCCATTGCTTTCATACAGAAATTATAGTTAAAAAATCTCTGTACAGTAAATATAACTTAAAATGTTGCACCAGTCTCGAAGCGTCCAAAAACACACAGAGCGTCTGGCCGTGTGGTGGCTGACTCGTTAAGGGCCTAGCCCCAGTCACAAGGCAAAGCGTTGGGCGGACTAAATGCAGTCGCTGTGAGTGTGCGGGCGCCGCCGTGGTGGCCCTTTGCAGTCAGCTGGGCTATAAGCAACATTACCATACCTAACCTTATAGTATGGATCAAGATCTGAAGGCTTCCTTTAAGCCTCTTTTACTCTGTTTTCTCTGACTGCAAACTTCCCATAGATTTTGGATTCTTTAACAGGTTTTTAGCGTAAAAAATGGGTATGTATGATTGATAACTTGAGGTGAATGTGTGTGAACCTCTAAGAGAAAAAAATTTGGCAGTTTCTTAAGATCATGTACTGTGATTTGTACTTTATTTTTATATGTATAAGAGACATAGGTTGTGTTAGTGTCACAAAATTTATTACCAGACACGTGATATTTTATGATGACAATCAATTTTACTGCATGCAAGCATGCATGACCACGCTGATGCAAGTTAGTGTAAGATGAAATCTGATGCCTACCTGACATGAACTGTCCTCTGCCTGGCAGTACAGGTCCGGTTAGTTGTCCCACCAATGTCATGCAAAACTTGTCACTTGTCACACGCAATACTGCACTCGGTCACTACCCAATACTTTGTATGTTGTGGTGTTGTCATAAGTCTTTACAGTGCTACAAACTACAGCTGATAACATACGTCCACAGTCTTCAGTTACCCAACACAGTGTCGCTGTACAAACTCTGTACTAAATGAAACAGTCACAATCACAACTGTCACCTGAAAAACACAGGTATGCAGAACAAAAATGAAAATCACAGCTGTATTACTATTGGGTTATGTTCTGGCCATGATAGTCGCGAAAACAACCATTCTTAGGCCAGCATAGGGGCACTTGACAGAACAAACACTTACATGATGTCTCCACTTGATGTCTCTTTGGTGTCAAACGGCCTTTTTGATGCATTGACGATAATACGCCTTAGGCCTTCCCTCAATCTTCTCCACTTTGTGGTGATCAATGGAGTCTTTGGTGATTGGGGGTTCTGATACTGCCTTGCTTCGCCCAGCATTGCTTTTTCTGGAAGTGAATCCAACATGAAGCTGATGAGCAATGTCAACATGAAACCACAGGTGATCATAGGTCTTCTTTGGGGTCTGAGCATGTGGTGACTTTTCCCAGGTAAGAAAGGCTTGAACAATATACAGTTTGATCAAAGAATGCAAGATGTACAGCCACCATTTTTTGTTTTGATGACCAACAGGATAGTAGACACGATACTGATCTGACTTGTCAACACCACCCATGTACTTGCAGTACTCGACGATGGCAGTCGGCATTACCGTTTTTGTCCATTTTTATCATACCTGGAGGCCGATTGCTGCTCAGGAAATGAATCTGATGGTTATCTTTGTAGATTGTAGCCTCGGTGAGCCTTTCTGCATTTGTATCAGGTCTCCCTTTCATTTCAGTTTGGCCATCTTTACTTCCTGTGGCAGTCCCCTGCCGTTAGCATTGACTGTCGCACAGACATATGTCCCATTTAGGGCCAGTGTCACCAAAGGGACACTTGTGAAAAAGCGGTCAAATACACGTGCCTGTACTGGTTGTAGAACAGTGATGCCAGTTCACTTCATGCCCCAGACTGATATTTGCGTTTTCATGGCTAGCACCACCAGTGTAAATGTCAAATGCGACACAATAGCCAGTAGTAGTGTCACACATTTTCCCACACCTCGATGCCCCATTTTGTTGGCTTGGCTGGTATATGCTGTTTGAAAAAAAATGCAACGCTTCTAGCCTGTCATCTCTTCACCAGTGGTCAGCTCAAGGCCTGGATAATAATTGACTTTGAACAAAGGGAAAATAAGATTGATAAAGGTGGGTGGTGACTTTATCTGATCAAAGTGTGACTGAAGCAGAATGGCCAGTGTTGAGAAAGGGGTTCAATTTCACGGTTACTCCAGACAGACTTCCTATCACGGAATACATCACTCGGGGTTGCATCTAGAGCGCGGCATTGCGGGATTCCCGCAAAATTATCGGCATGCCCGCAAAAATCCAAACACGCTGCGGGAACCCCCCCCCCCCCCCCCCAAATTCTGAGAAATGCCGCAAACGAAAAGATCGCTCGAAACTGAAAGTAACAGAGCTGCGTTGCGTTGTAAGCAGCGAGTCAAGCGAGATGCATTACTTTCCGAAAGCAGAGAACAACAAGTATTTTGATTGGGTCTTTTCAGTCTTTTCAGCCAATCAACGGGCTCCGCTTAAATTTACCAACTTCCGGCCGGTTGGATTTGCAGCGTGTACTGCGAAATCATGGCGTCGATTCTGGATTATTTCAAGCGTTCATCGGAAAAGAAAAACGAGAACAGTGATACTGAGATAGAGGCGTTGGAAATCGACGAACAAGCAACCTGCGAACAACCTTGTTCCTCTTCGGCTGCTGGCGATATAGATCGTGTCAACAGTGATTTTGAAGATTCGAGTGATCAAGACTGTGAAGTTGCTGAAGATCAAAACTTGAACTGTGCTAGCAGTGTCTCCGAACCACCGTGCAAACAGCGCAAACATGATTTTATGGACAGTTGGACGAAGAGTAGGCCTTGGCTTCGTTACGATAATGAAGCAAAAGTGATGTTCTGTGACTGGTGCTTACAAAGCAAAAAGAAGAATACGTTTACCAAGGGTTGTCGGAATTTTCGCACGTCAACGCTAGATCGTCACGTCAGTCTCCCTGACCACAAGGAAGCAGTACAAGACATTTCACTCAGAAAAGAATTCCAGTCTTCACATAAGACAGCTGTTGATCAGAAAACTGAATCGTTGACTAGTGCTTTGCATTGTGCGTACTGGATGGCAAAAGAAAACCTTCCCACATCTAAATACAGTGCTGTCTTGGACTTGCTTGACTTTGAAGGTGTGGATGTGCAAAGCATGTCTGTTGGCAAGAATGCGTCATATCAATCCAGAGCAACTGCTGAGGAGTTTCAGGAGTGTATTTTTGAGGTGCTGGAGTCGGAGCTTCTTGACAAGGTCAGAAAAAGTCAGTTTTTCAGCATTCTTTGTGATGAAAGCACAGACATTTCCAATTCAAAGAAGTTGATTCTCTATGTGAGACTGATCGATCCAGACACCTTTGTTGCTTCAACTCACTTTTTTGGAAATATCACTGTTGAGGGGTCTTCTTGTACAGCAGAAGTGCTTTTCAATTTGATCATAAACTTTCTTCGAGATAAGGGGATAGACTTGTCCAGACTGATTGGATTTGGAAGTGATGGGGCTGCAGTAATGACAGGAAAGAAAAGTGGGTTGCTACAAGATTTAAAGAGAAGTGTCCTCATCTTGTGAGCATTCACTGCATGGCTCACCGATTGAACCTTTGCACATCACAGGCTTCCAAGAAGGTGGAATATCTCAAAGACTTGGAAGAAACATTCACAAATCTCTACAAATACTTTGCTAAATCTGCAAACAGAGTGTCAGAACTCAAAGCAATTCAGAAAGTGCTGGACAGTCCAGAACTCAAACTTAAAGAGGTCCATGAAATACGCTGGTTGGCTTTCTATGATGCCCTGTGGGCAGTTTTTAATAATTATAAAGTTCTTGTCACTTATTTTCAAAAGAATGGGAAATCACAGGAAGAAAAAGGGCTTCTGAAGAAACTGACAGATTACAGATTTGTTGTTGCAATACATATGATGATGGACATCATTCCACACTTGTCGCAACTGTGCCTTCTGCTGCAGAAATCTGATTTAGACATTGCAGCCATCAAGCCTGCCATCCAGAACACTCTGTCCTCCATCCAAAGAGCTGAATCAGGGAAGACACACCACCAAGCAGAGATGAAGGAGAAGCTGAAAAAGACAACAGTGGGGGAGAAAGTGACTGTGTCGTTCAAAGACATTGAGCTGTCAATTCACAGAAGTACTCTTCAAAAGGCAACTGATGACATCACCAGCATGAGAAAAGCTTTCACATCAGAGCTAAAGGACCAGATTTCATCCAGATTTCCTGTTGACTCGCAAAACATTGCAGATGCATTTGAAGTTCTGGGGCTTCGTCCATTGACCTTTCTTTCTTCAGCTGAAGTTGAAAGTGATGGCACTGCCAAGATAGAGCAAGTGAGTGAGCATTTTGGAAAAGAGAAGACTGTGAAAGATGTCACCAGTCCTGCACTCATTGGTCCTCTTAAAGTGCTGCCAGAGTGGAGTTTGTTAAAAACTATTGTGAAGCAGGAGAGATATCCAAGGGATAAAATGCAGGAGCTGTGGCAGCTGGTGTTCCAGCATCACAAGGATACCTTCCCCAGTCTGCTACGCCTGGCAGCCATTGCTCTGGTCATGCCCTACCATACAGCCGACTGCGAGAGAGGGTTTAGTGAGCAGAACCAGACAAAGAACAAGCTGCGGAACCGCCTTGAGCAACGCACTCTGCACAGGCTGATGATGATAATTAAAGCTGGAAGGGCCCAAGCTGAGAGAGTTTGACTTCAGCAAAGCCCTCTCTCACTGGAAGAGTAAAAAGGATAGGAGAGTTTTTCCAAAGGCCAAGTGAAACCAGAGTTGATTGTGGACCATTCATGGGATGGCCAAATGTATGTTCATGTGACTTTTTTTCTGTGTATTAAGGGAGCTACATATGTGTTTAGGTAAAATAACTGTTTTTCATATGGACTGGAGACAAAACATGTAACTTCGCATTGCAAGTGTTCAGTGTGACAGTATTGACTTTTGGAGAAAAGGAGTGTGCAATGAGACAGTTATTTTTTCAAGAAAAGGAGTGAACATTATGACAGTATTATTTTTCTCAAGAAAAGGAGTAAACATTGTTACAGAAGAAAAGGAGTGCAGAAATTTTGCAAGGTAAGAAACCTTTTTCATTGAAAATGTGATTTTATGTGAAAAGTTAATTTAAAACTAAATATGTGTTCCTTTACTCAAGCCCCCCTTATTGGTTCCAGATCCCCCCAAATTTTCATACCAATGGGGGCAAAGCCCCCCATTTTAGAAATTTCTAGATGCAACCCTGCATCACCAGCATTGAAACTGCCTGCCGTCAGATCGGTCCTCAGTGTGTGAACATTCTCAAACAGAGCGAACCTCCCAAATCCAACATTTCTAGGGATGAAAGACTCGCACTACAAGAACTGAAGAAGAAGGATTCCATTACGATCCTCCCAACCGACAAAGGCCGTGCCACAGTCATCCTACCCAAGGGACAGTACTATGAGAAGGCCCATGATTTATTAGAAGACAAGAAGACCTATCAACAGCTGAACAAAGATCCCACCAGCAAGTATACTGCATGCCTGACCAAACTACTGCAAGGCCTACAGAAGTTGGGAGAACTCTCTTTAGAACAGTACTGCAGACTGTACCCCTCAACTAAATTCTATGGACTGCCTAAAGTGCACAAGAGAGATGTACCCCTCCGTCCCATTGTCGCATCTAGGGGGTCCCAGATGTATGAGATGGCCCGCTTCGTTGCAGACATCCTCTCGCCTTTGGTAGGAAAGATGGAACACTCCATTGCCAACAGTGCAGACCTGGTGAAGAAGTTGTCAATGTTTGTAAAGAGCCTGATGAGTGTTTGGTGTCCTATGACGTCACAGCACTGTTCACTAGTGTCCCTGTTAAGGACAGCATTGACATCATCAGATGGAGGTTACAGGACGACAGCAACCTTCAGCAGCGCACCAACCTGTCGGTGGAACACATCTGTGATCTGCTATCTTGCTGCCTTAACACCACCAACTTTACCTTTGAAGGACAGTTCTACCAACAGACCGAGGGTGCAGCCATGGGGTCCCCTGTGAGTCCTGTTGTAGCTAACCTCTTTGTGGAAGACTTTGAGGAGAAAGCCTTGGCATCGTTCCACACCCCTCCTCGCTACTGGGGCCGCTACATGGACGACACCATGACTGTGCTAAAAAGATCGGCGGTTGAAGACTTCACGACCCATCTCAGCAACCAACACCCTGCCATCAAGTTCACCTACGAGGAAGAAGAGAACGGCAGTATCGCGATGTTGGACACCTGCATCACCAGGACAGAGACAGGCCTCGCCTTCTCCGTCTACAGAAAGCCGACCCACACAGACCAGTATCTGCAATTTGACAGTCACCAGCCACTGG
This sequence comes from Conus ventricosus, assembly GCA_018398815.1. Classification (NCBI taxonomy): domain Eukaryota; kingdom Metazoa; phylum Mollusca; class Gastropoda; order Neogastropoda; family Conidae; genus Conus; species Conus ventricosus. Next base: position 1,352 of record JAFLJL010015284.1, on the reverse strand, counting down.
AACACAAGCCGAGCGAAGACCATCTGCACCGCCGACACCGCTAGGGAAGAGGAGGTGCAGCACATCAAGAAAGTGTTAAGTATATCGGGATACCAGAAATGGGCCTGGGATATCCCGGGGGCAAGAAAATCATACCCCACCCCGCCACAGAATATCAGACCCCTTGGAGAGGGCACGTCTCCATGCCGTACATCAGCGGCGTCACTGAAGCTCTCAGCAGGAAGATCTGAAAGTTGGGAGTTAGTGTCCACGCCAAGCCCACCAACACCATCAGAAGCCAGTTAGTCCACCCCAAGGACAAAACAGACAAACTGGACAAATCAGGGGTGATATACAAGATAGACTGCCAAGACTGTGACCATAGTTACATTGGTGAAACTGAGCGCAACCTGCACAAAAAACTAAAGGACCACAAACGTGAGTCCTCCCCAGTGGGTGAACATCTGACCCACACCCAACATCAGTTTGAAAAGGACAATGTGCAAGTGCTCGACAAAGAAGCAAGGTGGTTCCAGAGGGGAGTAAAGGAGGCAGTCCACATCGCTGCCAGGAACCCCACCATTAACCGCAACCGGGGCCGACCCAACCTGCCATCGGTGTACTCCTCACTCATTCAGTCACATTGTCGTGAATTCACGCACGGCGGGGCGCACTGAATCCAGTTCTCAACCCAGCAGTTTCGCTGAAGAAGTCGGCTGTATTGCCGACAAAAGCTACGCACACAGTGAGTAGCCTTCTTTAACTGAGTGAACCGTTTAGTCTGGTAGCCGTTATAAGATTGATAGATGTTCTCACCTTGTACAGGAGGTCGTGATCAAGGTGATCATGCCCTCCTGTGTTGGACGAATCCCAAGGGTGGAAATATTGATTCAGCTTTAAAAAGTGATTTTTAGGCATGACACTGCTGATCCAGGATCATTGAAACATGGGTCACTAGACCAGTAGCACCACAGGTGTGGCTGACACTTTACCCCCAACATGATCAGCACAGAAAGATAGGCTCACATTTCCTCAGGTGTGGTATCGGATCAAAGAGGGTCAGGTATGCCCTTTGCAGCTTGTTTTTGTCTTGCATACCCGTTTTTTTCATTGGCAGCAGTCTTAAAAAAAACAGTGAGTTCCTGAAACTGCCTTCTGCCATGCCATGAATCACGGGACGACATGTCTGCAGCGAGGTGAGCGAACATTGTCATGGACGGCCTCCTCCCTTCCCCCCCCCCCATCTGAGTGGGTTTAACCAGGAGAAAGGTGGAGTGAGCTGTCCGTGCAAATCTTACCTTCCCGTTCCATCCCTAACATTGGACACTTGTGCGTGTCGGAAACGACTAATACTTGTTGCCAGCATCTCTAGT
>JAFLJL010015282.1:0-12500 GCA_018398815.1 Conus ventricosus | reverse complement strand
GTCTGTCTGGCTCCACGGGTTCTCCCAATGGCGAAGGCTGCGGAAAAAAGCGGGCTGCCTTTTTCCGTTCTACATCCCCCCTTTTCCCACCCCCCCCCCCCCCCCCCCCATTTTCTTTTTGACGTGGGTGTATGCGGGGGCGCGCGCGCGTGTGTTTCTGTGTTCGGGTTTTCCCCCCCCCCCCCCCCTCCCCTTACCCCCCCCCCGGGGCGGGCTCCTGAAACCCCTGTCTATTTGGGATTGTTTTTTGGGTGTGGGGTGTTGCTTTAATGAGAGTAAAAACTTTTTTCAGCCCAGTTTTTTTTTCCTTTTTTTAAAAACCCATCTCTGTTCTATTCCCCTTGGGTTGAAAAGCGCGTTGGCACTTTAAATTTTCCCTATGATGATGGATAAATGATGAGGGTTGTAATAGCAGTATTTAGGAAAAAGCAGTACAGTAGTAGCAGCGGGCAAGCAGTAGTATTAGAAAGGGGGGAAGTAGTAGTATAGCATGGTCGTGGGCAAAGCACAGCCAGCGGCAGCAGTAGTATTAGAAATTTTTACAGCAGCAGCAACAAAACAGCACCAGGGGCGGGCAGAAAGCAGAAAAGCAGTATATAGTAGTCGTAGTCGTAGCAGGAGTAGTAGTAGAAAGTCGTAGTCGTAGCAGCGCAGAAATTTGTAGCAGTAGTAGCTTAGTGAAAAGTCCCATTTAGTCGTGGGGAGTAGAAGTATTTGTAGTGGTAGTCGTAGTCGAAAGCAGCAGCACACCCCAGCGTAGAAAGTAGTAGTGTTTGGGAAACAGTTTTCGTAGGAGTAAAAGTAGTGGGAGTATTTATAGGGCAGCGGGCGCAGCAGCAGTACTGGTAGTATAGAAATAGCAAGGTAGTAGTGGAAGGGGGGGGAGCAGCAGCAGCAGCAGCCGCCGCCGTCTGGCCCGGTCGTCGTCGTCGTCGGGGCGTCAAGTAGCAGTGGGTTGTAGTAGCAGCGCAGTATGCTAGAAAGGGACGTAATGTTGCGATTTTTTGACTCTTTGTAGGGACGAACTTTTCTTCTAGCGCGATTTGGGCCCCCCTGTCACCATTCATTAAAAGGGGTCGCACGGGGGGCCCGGGTGGGGGGGGCTTGGTGATCACAACCAAAACCCCCCCAAACCGGGCCTTCCCCTTCCCTCGCTTTTGGGGTTCTGCTGCTCATCAGCTGACGGGCTGGGGGGGAAAGCCACCCAGTCTTTTCTTCTTCTGCGCCTACGCGGGCTGAAAATTCCTGCGGACACTCCCTGTGAAGACGCCCGAGTTTTAAATCCCATCTACCCCAAAAAAGGGAGTGGATTTTTGTGTGATGGCCTTTTTTTTTTTTACCCCCTGCCATTAAGGCCCCACCCCCCGTTTTTGGGGAAAGGGGGCATGCTAGGGTTTTAAAACGGTCATCCATCCCAAAGGGGCCAAATGGCCTTCTCTTTCCAAAGTTGGTGAGGGAAATTTTTACGTGTGGGGAAAGGTTTGTTATGCGTGCGCCCCCCTTTCAGGGAAACCCCCTTTGGTTTATAGTCTCTTTCGAAGGACTGTTTGGGAAAGGGGAGTCAGAACTAATGTTTAACCCTCCGGGGAAAAACCCCCCTGTCCCAAAAGGGCCCTGGGGGGAAAAATTTCAAACCCGAAACCCCTTTGGGAAATTACGAGTCGGGCGTTTTCTACCACTGAGCTTTTCCCGGGCCCCCCACCAGCCCAGCCAGTCACAGTCGGTTACACCCCCCCTAAATTGACCCCTCCCCGAGCGAAACGGGCCCGGACTTGATGAGCCCCCCCGGACAAACTGTGACTTGAAACGAAGAGCGTTTGGCCCCTCTTGTCTCTGTGGCCAATCATCGCGACCCTTTTTGGTTTGCGTTCCAAGGGTCGGGGAGACTGATGGGCCTCTTCTCCCTTTTGGCGCTGGAAAACTTTCGGGGTTTTTAAAGTAGCATTTTAAAACGCGGTTTTTCTAGCTGGCCCCCTGTCTGTCGGGCTATCTGCCCTCTCTGTCTGTCTTTTCTCTTTTCCCTTTCTCACTCTCGGGTCGCTGTCTCTCTCTGTCTCTCTCTCTCTCTCTACCCTCCTCCCCTCATTCTCCCACCCCCCCTCTTCCCCCTTTTTCCCCCCCCCCAATCCTCTCCCTTTCCAGGGTCTCAGACGGGTCTCTGCCCTTCGTCTCTTCCCCTCTCTCTCTCTCTCTCCCCTCTCTTTTCCCCTCTCTCTCCCCCTCTCCCCTCTTCCCCTTTTTTCCCTTTCCCTCTTTACCCCCTTTTGTTTTTTTTTTTGTTTTTGTTTTTTGTTCTTCGTTTTTTTGTCTGTCTCTTTTTTTTTCCCCCTTTTTTTTTTCTTTTTTTTCCCTCCTTTTTTTTCTTTTTTTTCTCCCCTTTTCTTTTCTTTTTTCTTTTTTCTTTTCCTCCACTCCCCCCCCCCTTTTCGCCACCCTCTCCCCACTCTTTTCCCCCGGTAGGGTTTGGGCGTCTGTTTAAATTCTATGTGTATTTATATATACTAAACCCTTTTGGACTTCACAGAAATTTTTGGTCAGGTGTAGGCGTGCAAGCCTGATTTCTGCCTTTTTCTTGTTTAGGGCCAAAAAATTACCCGGGTTTTAGGCCATAAAACTTATACCCCCTACCCCCCCTTCCCCCCAACTTTCCCCCCCCCCCCCCCCCCCCCCCCCAAAAAAAAAAACAAAAAATTAAACCGGGGGCAGATTCAAAAAAACCCCAACAAAATATGCCACATAAAAAAACATTGAGGAACTTACTATTTGAAATGTAAGGAGAACATAAAAATTGAGAAAAAAAAAGAAAACAACACACACACCCCACCACACCCCACACACACACACACACAACACACACACCACAAATCAAAATCACACCGCCCCACACACGCAAGCAGCAGAAATACACATCACCACACTTCACACACGCCACACCACACACTCACCACACACACACACCAAAACAACACCCACACACCCCGCACGTACGCACCCCACGCCCCACCCCAAAGCAAACACACACACACCCACCACACACACACACACACACACCCACACACACACCCCACACACCAAAACACCCCCACACACACACACACACACCAAAAAAACTGAAATCGTAAAATGAAACAGAGAGTCTTTTTTTTTTTTTTTTTTTAAATCTACTTTATTGTCATTTCCAATTCTCTACACCACATGTGATCGCCCGGTGTTAAAATTTTTGTTGGTGTGTGCGTGCGTGCGTGCGTGGTGCGTGTGTTGTGAGTTTGCGCGCTGGGGTGGGGGTTCTGCTCACACTGGGGCTTTTGTGTTTTGTTTTTGGGGCGTACGTGGGGTTTTTGTAAGTGTTCGGGGTTTAAAAAGGTGCCGCATATATAATATATTTTTATATATTTTATATATATATATATATAAAATTTTGTATAATATATTATTAATATATATATATAAAAATTATATTTTAACTTTAACCCAAAATTTATATATTTTAAAATATATTTTATATATTATTTATATATATATATATATATATTTTATATATTATATTGAATTATAAACAAAGCTTGTTCTTATGCCCTTAGATTGAAAAAATGGGGGGGAGAGATATTCATATCGGGAGTGGTGGGATGATTCTGCCTAACTAACTATGGCTTAGTGGGGAAGGGGGAAAAAAAAAATTTAAATGCTTTTTCAAAATGAAAGACTTAAGAGAAAGCTTTGTTTTAATTAAAATTTTTCCCGCAGCCCATTAAAACCCCTAGCTGCTCTGAAAGGGTTGCGGGAAAAGGGGGCCGGGAAAATTTACCCTTGGAATTTTATTTTTTTGGTTATATATATATATTATATTTTATTTTTATAAATAATATATTATATATATTTTTTTATAATATAAAATTATTTATACCATTTTAAAAATTTGGTTTTTAAAATGAAGAGATTAAAACCTGAAGCTTGTTTCAAGCAAAAAGCGCCCCCCTAAAAAGGGTTTTGGGGCACTTTTAACGTTCTGAGGGGTTTTTTTTAAACCCTGATTTTATATATATTATATATAAAAATTTTATATATTTAATTATATATATATATTTTAAATATTTTATATACCTTAAAAAGATATATATTTATATATCTTAATATATTTTAATATATATATATATATATATATATTATAAAAATATATATAATATATATTATTTAATTTTAATATGTGTTTTGTGGGGGTGTTTTTGTTGTGGTGGTGTGTGTGTGCGCGCGGGGGCGCGCGCGCGCTTTTTGTGTATAGGGAGTAAAATTTTATTGTTTCCTTTGCCCCTTTCCCTTCATTTTAAGGGGCCTTTTAAAAAAAAAAAAGGGTGAAAATGGGATGAAAAACAGGACAAAAAGAAAAAAAAAAGTGAATTTAAACAAAACAAGGGGGTTTTAAAGGGCGGGGGAAAGGGAGGGGGGCGATGGTTAAAAAAGGAGGGGGGAGGGAAGGCGGATGGGGGAGGGGAGTTTTGGGAAAACCTTTTTAACCCCGAAAATTTGATAAAAGCTGTTTGTCTGAAAAACCTGTTTTGGAAGGCGATCTGGGGGAAAACCCCTTAAAGCAAAAGGAACGAAAAAAAATATAACAACCAATGGAAAGAACTGATTTAAACACTGGGGGGAAAGATTTAACTCTGTTGTGTGTGTGTGTGTGTGTGTGTGTGGGGGTTTTGTGGGGTGTGTGTGTGTGGGGTGTGTGTGTGTAAAAAAGATCTGGACCAGTTTGAAAAATTTTTTAAGGCAAAGGGTTCTTTTCAAATCAACCCAGACGTAGATACAAAGAAAAGGGGAACTTAAAAAGGGAAAAAGGGGGGTAAAAAAATGATTATTCTAAAATATTCTTACGGGTGGTACATTGCTTGAAAATGGGTTCGATTTGGGGGCGTACCCCAATCACTACGTAAACTAAAGCAAATACCCGTTATTAGCCCACGACCAATAGATCTACGTTTCGTAAACCAAAAAGAAAACCCTTTTAAAACTACGTGTCTTAAAACCTACAATTGACCATGTATCGAAAGAGCTATTGTTTTTTTGTTTTTCTAGAACAAATTTTTCTATATCGCTATGGGCCCCTTTGCTTAAGCAGAAAGAAAGAAAAAAAAAATGGGCAAAAGGCCCGTTTGTATGGGGGTGGGGTTTGCGCAGTCCCCTACCGGATAAGTTTAGTTTGGTCCCCATTAGAGGGAGGGAAAAAATGTTCCCCCCCCTGTCTATGTTCCCCCGGGCCCAAAGTCTATGTTTCCCCCCGGTCTTGTTGCCCCATGTCTAGGGTTCCCCCCCCCTCCATATTCCCCCCGGTCTATGTTCCCCCCCCATATACCCCCCCCGGTCCCCCGTTCCCCCACCTCCAAATTTTTCCCCCGGTTATGTTCTGCCACCTTTCCCAATTTTCCCCAGGGGCTATGTTCCCCCCCCTCCATATTCCCCCCGGGCTAGTTCCCGCACCCACCCAAGTGGGCCCTAAAGTGTCCTCGTATTTGTACGTGACCGGATTGGCTACTTGTTACAGAATCCAAGGGGGTGTCCCCGGGGCTAGAATGTTGCAATTTTTCATATTTTATGCTTTTTAAAAACCCGGGGAGAAGGACGGGAAAACATTTAAATTTTTTTACAAGTTGATTGATCTTTCTTTGCCTTGCTTTGTTTTTCTCTGTTTTTTGGGACAGGGGGTCATTGTTACTCATTAATGGGTTGTTCATTTACAGTTCTTTAAATTAATGTGTCAGTAAAACGCCCCGTTTCCATAGCTTTACGGGGTTTGGGGACCTTTGGGTTTGAATTTGAAGGGGCCCCGGTATATGTGGTTGGGTTTTGTGGTCAAAATATTTTTTTGTAAAAACATTTTCTTTTTTTTTTTCCCGTTTTTTTTTTTTTTCCATTTTTTCCCCCCCTCCCGCATTATTGGCCAAGAGCCCCTGGGGCCCAAGGCCCCAAAATTCAATAAAAAGTTTTAGAGTTTTAGAGTTGTATTAAATTACGATAAATTTAAAAACCAAAATTCGAAATCGAGAAAAGAGAGAGAGAGAGAGAGAAAGGGGGAGAGAGAGAGAGAGAGATAGGGGAGAGAGAGAAAAGACAGAGAGAGAGACGAAAGACAGAAAAGACCCGAAAAGACAGACAAAACAGACCCGAGAGGGCAAACCGACAACAGAAAAGAGACCAAAAAGAGAGACAAAAAAAGATAATTAGAGAAAAACAAAGCAGAGATTTGAGATAATTAGGGAAAGGGGGGGGGAGAGAGAGGGTTTGGGGAAAGAAAATTCGGGGGGACAGAGAGAATTCAGAGAGGGCAGAAAGGGGAAAAAAATCTAAAAACTCTCTTCTCTTTCTCCCCTTTTCTCTCTTCTCTCTTCTCACTCTCTCTCCTCTCTCTTCTCTCTCTCAACCAAAGGTTTGGGGGGAAGGCGTTGGGGCTCAAAAAAAGTATCGGTATTTTTTAAATTTATGAGTAATAGGCCTAGTCTGTCCAATACAAAAATCAGCGTGGGCCCGTGCAGCAGGTTTTTACATTTTCATCATGGGAAAAGGGTTTTTGCCACGTTGCTAAAAAAAAGAAAAAAGAAAACAAAACACAAAGAAAGGGATGTAGAGCTACTGCCCCTTTGTGTAAAGGGGGCAGTAGCCCAAAAGAAAATCCCCAAAATTTGCCCTTTGGCTTCTTTCTCCTTTTTTTTTCCCTCTATATTTGAGCAATCAAAAAAAGGGCCATTGTGACAGAGGGCAGTCGCTTTTTTTTTTACCCTTTCCCTGTGCCGGGGAAACCAAGGGAGAGGATGAATACGTATTTTATTGCTACAAAGACTAAGCGGGAAAACCCCCCCTCCCCTTTTTCTCTTCCCCCCTCTCTCTCCCCCCTCTCTTTCCCCTATTTTTCCTCCCCCTTCCCCCTTTTCCCCTCTCTCCTCTCTCTCTCTCCTCATTAGAAAAATTATTCATGGGATATTTTCCCTGAACATTTTTTTTGGGGCAACAAAAACCCAAAAAAAAACAAAACAAAAACAAACCCAAAAAAAAACAAACAAAACAAAAAAAGAAACCTGGGGCATTACTTTTAAATTTTGACCTCTGTGACCCCTTAATTTGGGAAAGGAGAGAGAGGAGAGGAAGGGGGAGAGAGAGAAAAGGAGAGAGGGAGAGAAGGGGAGAGAGAAGGGGAGAGAGATGAAAACGTGAAATGGGAAAAAATTTTACTTTTTTCCCTCCGAAAAAACGTTTTCAAAACGAAAGAAAATTTTTTCTGTGAAATTATTGAAACCCAAAAGGGCCCCATGATCAAAAAACTTTTTGGGGCCAAAAAAAAAGCCCGATTTTAAACGATTATCGAACCAGTTATTTTATTTTTTTACAAACCCAATTTGAAATTTTTGGGAAAAAATTTGCACATATAATTGATTTTTGGCCCGTTAAATTTATTATCGGGGCCGGTTATTAAATTTTCCCGGGTTTTTTAAATTTTACCCCAGTTTTTTGATTATCGGGTTTTGTTGGGAAGTTTTTTGCACATTAAAAACGATTTTCGTTTCTATGAAAATCGATTTTCCCGGGAAAAGCCCCACAATTCACTTTCCGGCCCCAAAATCAAATTTTTAAAAGTTGAAAATTTAATTTTTAAAATTTAAATTTCTTACCAATTTGGGCCCCAAAAATCAATAACCAGGTTTCCCAAAAAAGGGCCCGTTTCGTTGCGGGACGGTGTTTTTTTTTTTAAAACCTAACAAATTTATTTTTTTGGGAATAATTTTTCACAAAAAATTTATTTTTGGCCCCCTTTTGATTTTTGGGGCCTGTTTTTTTGATTTTTCCCGGGGGTTAAATTTTCACCTGGTTTTTTGATTGTTGGGCCTATTGGGAAGTAATTTAACCCCAGAAAATCGATTTTCTTTCTATTAAAATTGATTTTCGGCCGGAAAATCAATTTTGTGAATTTTTTTAAAAGTTCACAAGGGGAGAGAGAGAGAGAGAGAGAGGAGGAGAAGGAAAAAGAGAAAAGGGAGAGGAGAGGGGAAAATTTAGGGAGAAAAAGAGAGAGAGAATTTTATATGGGGTAAACTGTCATCCTTAAAACAATACCAGAATTACGTATACATATCGTGACAGGGGAAAAGAAGGAAAAGAGAGAGAGAGAGGGGGGGAGAGAGAAGGAGAGAGAGAGAAGAGAGAATTTATAAAATGTGAACTTGGCCTGCCTTTTAAAACAATACCAGTATTACGTATAACTAAAATTTTGTGAAAAGGAAGAGAAAAGGAGAAGGAGAGAGAGAAGAGAGGAGAGAGGGGGAAGAGAGAGAGGGAGAGAGAGAAAAATTGACAACAATTTTCGCACTTGCGCGGCGCTCGGGGCACGCGCACACACACACCCAACACACACACACACACACACACACACACACACACGCACGCACGCACGCACGCACCAACCCCAACACACACACTCACACCAAAAACACAAAAGCAAACACACACGCGCACACAAACACCACACACAAAAACCACCCCACCCCCAAAAACCCCCCCACACACACCCCACACACCCCCCCACACACACACACACTGACATTCTTTCGTAATTTTTTTCATCTATTTTTTTTTTTTAAACGTTGTGATATAGGGTGCATAGAGACGTTTTCGATAAAAACGGTTGGTTTTGGGAAAACGGGTTTGTGGTAAACAAAAAAGTTGTATAGGTACAAGTTTATGAAGGGGATCGTCTTTCGAATGACACGTAGTGGGTATCGGGTTTAAAAGTCGTTTGGTATGTATTTGGGGGTTCGTAAAAGGGTTTAGCCCCTTTTGTGATATTGACACGTAGTTAATTTCGGGATGTCCCCCTCGAGTGGGTGTTTTTTTGAACTGGCCCGCCTTTAAATTTTGGGGAAAAATGAAAAAGGAAGTTTGGGTTTCCCAAAAAAACTGTTTTTTGTGGTTTTTTGTACCCCCCAGTTTTTTATAGAACGGGAGTAAATTTTCAATAGGAATAAGAAATGCTGTCCCCGTGTGTCTGGGGCCGTGGTCAAAATGTGTTTCCCTTCGCTCCTAAAAAAACTTCAGGGTCGAAACTTTCTGAAAAAAATTTTAGGGATGTTCCCCAAAAGGGAAAGGGGTGGGTGGGCCCCATGTTTTAAAATTTAAACCCCAACAGCCGTTACTAACGGGGTTTTGAGGCCCCCAAAAAAGGTTTTTTTTTTCTTTATGGAACGCTTTGTGGGCGAAATACTTTTGACGCATGTTTGATTGTGACGTGTTTTTTTTAAATTTTTCAAATATCTAAGAAAGTTCTGTAAAATTTTACGGATTTTAAAAAAAGCTGTGATCTAACAAAATGACCGGGGATCATGGGTAAATTTTTATAGTAAACATGTCTTACATGTACACGCGTTTTTCCAAAATAAAATGGGGGTACGTTTATATTTCTTTGCATCTTTTTAGAATTGTGGGGGGTGGAAAGGCATTCCCAAAAAAATGTTATATAAAACAAAAAACACGCCTGGAAAAGTTTGAAAGGATCCTCACAGAGGAGATTCGGAAATTTGCGGGATTTGTGCTTTCACACGCGCTGGAAGATTTCCCCCGTCATGTGATGGAAAGGGGGAAATGAAACCGGGGCAAAAAAAAGAAAAAACGGCTCCCCCCAAAAGAAAGAAAAAACTTTCAAAACCAACCGACGGGGGTTTCGACCCCCTTTGGTTTTCCCCTTTTAGGGTAAGACAAATAGCATTCCAGACAACGACAACCCCGTTTTGGGAAAACATCAGTGACCCTCTGTTTTGTTCTCCCTTGGGGATTGTCTTGAATGGTTTTTTTTGTTTTTTTCTGAAAAAGGGCCCCAAAGGTGGAAGCGCGTTGTTTTTTGTATTTTTTTTTTTCCGGTTTTTGGGAACGCGGTTTAAACTTTTTTTTTGTTCACAGTTGGTAACAATGGGGGCCGGTAACCAGTCGGGAAGGGCGCCGGGGGTCGTGTCCTGGGGTTTTCAGGTTGAATTTCGGGACAGAGGGATTTTTTCTCGGGGGTTTAAAATTGGGGTTTTGACCCATTCCCAATATCCTTCGAAAGGGGACTATAAAAACCAAGGGTTTCCGTGTTGAACGCACGCCCCAACATCTTGCACCCACGTACAATCCCCTCAACCCCTTTTGGAAAGAAGGGGTTTTGGGCCTTTTGGGATTTTATGACACGTTAAAACATGCATGTACCTTCCCCGAAAAATGGAGTAGGTTGCCTTAATGGCGGGATTAAAAAAAAAAAAAGGGGATACACACAAAACGCCATTTCCGTCTTCAGGCAGTTGGGGCCGCAGGAATATCACCTAAAAGAAAGAAAGAAAAGGTCAGCAAAAATTGAACCCGGGTTTGGACTTGAGGCAAATTTATGAACCCCCGGGCCGTTGCTGTCCGGGGAAGTCCTTTAACATTTGATGCAGATCAAAGAGGACGCTGAGTTGTGGACTCCCCCTTCGGGGGTTGTTTTGGGTGTTCTTCTGGCGGAGCCCTTCAGTTTCCCTTTGGGAAATTTTTTTCCACAGTGAGAAAGCGCCCCCGGGAATTTTCCTTTTTAAAATCTTTGATGGGGCGATTTGAGAACTGCAAAGTTTTTAGTTCAGTTGTCACCTTATGCTATGCAGAAGGCTTCAGCTTACAGACTTTGAGTTTAGACAGAGAAGTGCTTTACGTACATTCATTGGTAGGTTATATCTACAATGGGATCTAGGTATGGCTACAAGTTCAGCTGCTGTGGAAATGTTACCATGGGGTCTCTACGTAGGTGTGTGTGTGTGTGTGTGTGTGTGTGTGCGTGCGTGCGTGCGTGCGTGTGCGTGCGTGCGTGCGTGCGCGCGTGAGTGCGCGCGTGCGCGCGCTTGTGTGTGTATGTGTGTGTGCGTGTGCGTGCGTGCGCTTGTGTGTGTGTGTATGTGTGTGTGTGTGTGTGTGTGTGTGTGTGTGTGTGTGTGTGTGTGTGGGGTGCGTGCGTGCGTGTGTGTGTGCATGTGTATGTGCGTGTGTGTGTGTGTGTATGTGTGTGTGTGTGTGTGTGTGTGTGTGTGTGTGTGTGTGCGTGCGTGCGTGCGTGCGTGCGTGCGTGCGTGCGTGCGTGCGTGCGTGTGTGTGTGTGTGTGTGTGCGTGTGTGTGTGTGTGTGTGTGTGTGTGTGTGTGCGCGCGCACATGCGTATGTGCATGTGCGTTTGTTTATACGTGTGTGGGGGAGAGATAGGGGAAGTGAAAGGTGGGGAGGGGGGAGGGGGAGAAGAGGCTGACCACAAAGTTCCCCGCTTGTCCTCACACAGGCCTAGAGGGAGGGTCGGTGAATTAATCACACTGATGGAGAGCGGCGTTGGGCAGACCAGGGGTGGGTGGGAGTGGGGGATGGTGGAGACGATGGACGATGGGAGGTCGGGGAAGGAGAGGAGCGGGGGAGGGGGGGGGAAGGGCGAGGAGGAGGGTTGTGTGTGTGGATGGGGCCTGACCTGGTAGAGTAGACTAGATGAAAGCCTCTGAGACTGGAAGGCTGGAGACAACGGGAGCGATATGGGTTAGGTGGACACGAGAGAGAGAGAGAGAGAGAGGGAGAGAGAGAGAGAGAGAGACAGGGACAGGCAGACAGACGGACAGACTCAGACAAACGGAGACGGAGAGTGGAAAGAGGGACGCTAGGGAGGGGGGGGGGGGGGGGGTATGAGGGTGGGTGGGGTGTTATTACAAATTCTTAATCTTAAGCACATACATGTTACAAAGAGAAATGAGGGACCGCCCTACTTATGAATGTTAACCACATTCAGTTGGGACAACGACCGTTCTGTGTAAACACATGCGACAAAAAAAAAAAGTCAAAAAGTATAAGGAAGCGGAAGAAGTTTACAAAAAGAACAATAAGAGGAAAAAGAGGTGGGGAGGAGGGGAGAACAGGAGGAGGAGGAGGAGGAGACGATTATTACAAGAAGAAGAAGAGGAGGAGGAGAAGGAGGAGGAGGAAGAAGAAATGAGAGAAAGAGGAGGAAGAGGAGGAGGAGGAGGAGGAGCAGAAGAAGAAGAAGGAGAAGAAGAAGGAAGAGGAGGAGGAGGAGAAGGAGGAGGAGGAGGAGGAGAAGAAGAAGAAGAGAAGAAATTGATGAGGATGAGGATGAGGAACGACAACAAGAACAAGTGAAAGAAGAAGAAGGAGGAAGAAGAAGAAGAAGGAGGAAGAAGGAACGACAAGAAGACGGATGACAAGCGAAAAAGAAGAAGAAGAAGAAGGAAGAAGAAGAACGGAATTAGCAAGTGAGGAAAGAAGGAAGAGAACGGCAAAGAAACAAGTAAGAAGAAAAAGGGATGAAAGAAGGAAGAAGAAGAAGGAAAAGTAAGAAGAAGAAGAAGAGAAGAAGAAGAGAAGGAGAAGAAGAAGAAGAAGAAGAAGAAGAAGAAAAAGGAGCAGAAGAAGAAGAAGAAGAAGAGAAGAAGAGAAGTCGAGTCATCTTGATAGAAAACCAGCATAAGATTC
>JAFLJL010015281.1:0-26620 GCA_018398815.1 Conus ventricosus | reverse complement strand
AAAAAGTTCGAAAACCCCTTTTTTCTTGGTTTTTTTAAAATTTTTCCCGTGTTTCGGGGCCCCCTTTGCTATTTTTGATTGGGGGTTCTGGGTTTTTTGGTTTTTTTTTTGGGGTTTTAGGGGGGGGGAGGGGAAAAAAGGTTTGTTGAATTCTGGCGTCTGGTGGAGGATTTTCGCTTATTGGGGTTTTTTTTTTTTTTTTTTTTTTTTTTGTGGCTCAGTTATCGGATAAATGGAGCACCTAAGGGGGGTCATTTTTTTTCTTTTTTTTTTTTTTTTTTTTCCCTAACCCCAAATCCACCTCTTCTTTTTGATGCTTCACACTGTCCTCTTCATCTGCAAAAAAACAAAAAGGGGAAAAAAAAAAAAAATTTTCCACTACTACCCTTTTTTTCCCCCAAACCAGTCTCATGCACACCAGCTAGCTTTTGTTTTACAAATGGACATATTTTGGTTTTTAGTGTTTTAGCGTTGATACAAAGTGTCGGGTTTGTTAATTTTTCTAATGTGTATGTACGGCCACTCACTCTGATGTGTTGCTTAACAAAAAACAACATGATGAAACAAAAGTTTAATTTTTTTCGATTTCAATTTGTGTTACACAAAACCCCACACCGCGCGCCCCCGGCGCGCCCACACACACACACACATCTCTCTCTCCCCCCCCCCCCTCCTCTCCCTCCCCCCACCGTCAAATAGTTAACAAGGGTAGTTACTTTTAAAGGGCACGTACCGAAGAAAAATTTTATGCGTAGCAACAATTCGTAGGGACCCCCAGGCGGGGGTATCGTTGGTCCCAATTGCCTGTCCCCTCCCCTCCTTCTCCCCAGCGCGTGAGCCTCTCACACACCCACACCACCACCCACCCGTCCCCCAACCCCCACCACCACCCCCCCCCCACCCAAAAAAAAAAAAAAAAAAAAAAAAAAGTTACAAGAGAGGAAGGGAGAGAGAGAGAGAAGGCAGGACAGAAAAAGACAGAGAGACAGACAGGGACAAAAAACAGCCCACAGATTGCACACAGAAAAAGAAATAGACAACAAGGACAGAGACGGCGTTTTTTTGGAAGAATTTGGGGGTTTGTTGCATGTCGTCCCCCCATTGGCTGTTCCCCGGTGAACCAACCTTTTACAAAAAGAAAGGGTCTAAAAGGGAAGACATGGGGAAAGCCAAAAAGCGAGAAAACAGGCATACGAATTCCCCCCTCAAATGCCCCCCCCCCCCCCCCCCCCCCCCCCTCCACATACCAGATCCCCCCCCCTCTCCCCCCCGCAACTCCCCCCGAGAGAAAACCCCCCCCCCCTTTTCCCACACCCAAACGCCGGACAATACAAGAATTGTATTGGTGTTCATAAATAACTTACTTTTCCTTCGAGTTTTTCACTCTCTCCCCTTTTGGAGAATTTTTTTTTTTTTAAACCCCCTCCGGACGTTATACTTTTTCTAAAAAAAGAGGCAGAGGGATACCCGGTTTGTCTTTTTACAAATACTAATACACATTTACTCAAATAGATAAAATTGTTACTTATTTTTTTGTCTTCAAAACAGTCATTTTTGAACCAAATATATATCTGTTTTTGATAATCTAATCTGTGCATGTTTCTAAAAAAATTTTGTGCCAATAAATCCCCAAAATTTGTAACGTTTGGGACTCCGAGAAAATGTTCAAGAAATCATTGTGTCAGGACAGTACGAGCTTTTTTTGATTTTTTACTTTCATTTTACAAGGAATTTTAGTCGAATTTTGTTAGTATTTTCCCAGGGAGAATCTGATCTTCCCTCTTTGTGAGTCTGTCTCAACCATGTGGGGCTAATTAATAAAATTTTCTGTTCCAGAAGGCCCCGCTGGGTGTTTGATTTTCCGTAAGTGACATAATTGTTTTTATTTGTTTGGGTTTTGTATTTAACGACGGAAAAAAGGGGGAGGCCCCCAGACCCACCCGCGGGTCCAGGGACCTTGGCGGCATCAGTTAACAAAATTGACGGGAACAAGAAAGGGGCTTATTCTGCCCAACCCATTTCCTGCATTCTTCAAAAAGTCAGTAGTCTTTTTTCTTTCTTTAAATTATACCCTTTAATTGCCAATACCTTTTTTTACCCATTTTTTTGAAGAAATAATCCCTGATTTTTTTAGCGAATTAGTTTATGGGAAAAAGTTTTGTGTAAAAATTGTTTTTTCAATTCATCAATTTTTTCAATTTTTTGTGTTTAGTAAAGTTAACACTTCTTTCCAGAATCATTCCGATTAAGCTACAACCCTTCGGGTTTTGGGCCTGCAATTTATACAAAAAACACCGTCTTTGGGGCTTTTAAAATGCTCGGGGTATTAATCCCCCAATTTTTCTTTTCGGTGGCTTTAAAGGTTTGCCCGCCCATTGAAAGTAAAAAAATTTTCGAAAGTTACCAGTTTAATAAACCCAAGTCCCCCTTTCTCCACACTTGTTCCATATTTTTCGACCGAAAGCTTTTTTTATAAACCTTTTTTCCCACAAAAAATTGTAAAGGTTGAGTTTTTTTTTGTTTACACATTATCTGGAAGCCATGATTGAGGACATAAAGAAACGACTAAAAAAAATGTTTTAATTACTACAATTTTCCCTTGGATATGATATCCCGCTTACTCCTTCTCAAAAAAATTTTCATTTGGGATACACCCTTTTACTCCAATTTTCTTAAATTTTCCGAGCCATCCTATCAGGGGGAAAAAAATGCCTAATATCTTTATTTTATCTACGGGGTGAAAGGAAGCTCTGGTTCTCCTTTCCCTTCCCAGGGGGTAAAGCTTTCTTTTTTCGTACTTAAATTTTTTAAACCTGAAAACTTTAAAAGTTGTAAAGATTTCAAAATTTGCCATATCTCTTTTATCTCTGAAAATAGAGTTGTATCGTCCGCCATTTTTTTGTTTTTTAGAGGATATGTTTTTTTTGAACTGGGGGGGACGTGGATCCCAGATATGGGTATTTCAATTTAATCGCAACAACCCACGCCAAAAAAAGGGCTAACGAAAAAAAGGGCACCCTTGTCTAATTCCGCAAAAAGATTAAACTTTTCAATACCTCCCCCATGTTTTATTAACGCGGGTTCTTTGCAGATGGAAACCCCCCTTCCTAAATTCATTTCCAAAACCCAAAAATTTTAAAGGGAGCAACAAAAAAATCTTTTGACAATAATCAAAGGCTTTTGAAAATCACCCAGAAGTAACCCTTTTTATTTGTTTGGTTAAGGGAATTGACCGCGATCTATGACGATAATTTTGCAATGTTTCTCCCTTTTAATATAGCCTTTTTTGGCGTTGTTAACAATTTGTGGAGACTCTTCCAATTTTTTTCCCAATATTTTGCCGTATCTTGAAATCAGTGTTTTTTAGATTTATGGGTCCCCCCTTAGTCGTTTTTCTCATCAAGTTTTTTCCCCTTTTGTGTAACAATGTTTTTTATCCCTTCTTTTGAGGTAAACTATTTTCCTTTACAAAAGATCCACATCCCATTTTGTTAAGACTACTTTTATTTTTTTCCAAAAAAAAAATTTGAAGAACTAAATAGAAATTTCCCATCGCCCCTGGCGCGATCCTTTTTCATCTTTTTTAAGGGCGTTTTTTTGTTTTCAGTAGTGCCATACCCCGAAACGGAAACGCTTTTTCTTCCAAAAAAGGGGGTTTCATTGTTAGAAACATCAACTTTTCATAACGTTGTTTATTTTAGGGCTTTTAACAATTCTTAAAAAATGTTACCTGTTTTTTAAAATTTGCCGATCTTTTCTTTCCTGTATCTTTAAAAACCCTTAGTACTTTTTTTTTCCCCCTTGTTTTTTCTAGGTTACAGAAATTTAGTTTTTGCGTTCACCCTCTTCAATCCATTTTAATTTGGCTCCACCTGGCACCACATTTTATGTTTTTTAGAAATTTCCCTAATTTTTGTTTAAAGTTAAATTTGTTTTTGGGTTATCTTATCTTTGGATTAAAAACTTGTTTTTAAATTTCCAAAAATTTTTCAAACTCTAATTTTTTTTCATCATTTTTTCTCTTTTTGGGTGTGGTTTACCATACTCACTAAAAAAATCTAAAAATTTTGATTTTACAAAATTTCCCCAAAGTATGCATATATATATTTGGAACTGAAGGTTTTTTAATTCTCTGTCTAATAAATCTTCATTTTCTGAACGAATTTGATCCTTTAAAAAAACTGTTTTAAATTTTTTCCAAATAGCTAGGCCCACGAAAAAAAGTCACTGCTGTAAAGTTTTAGTAGATTGTTTGGGCCCGATGAGGAAATTTTTTTATGTTTTCAAAGCACAGAATTGAAGCTTTCCCCAAAAAAAAAGCAATAATCTAAGCGAGGGCGAAAAAGGGGATTTACTCGAGCCAGAGAAGTTTTTTCGCTTTTATGAATGCTTCCACAATCGTTATTGGTAAATAGCAACAAAAGGTTAAATAATCTCACTTTGAATCATATGTTTATGACCTGATAAATATCTAACTTTTTACAAGAACACTTTAAAAATCCCCCCAAAAAAAGGTTTGGGTTTTTCACTAAATTCACCAACTTTTCTGTAATTTTTCTAAACGTTTTTTTTCATTGGGTTTTTGGGGAGCTAAACATTTCCTAATTTTGAAATTGTATTCTTTAGGTTAATGAAACTAAAGAAATTCTATTGCAGGAAATTTCTAATTTAACTTTCCTTCAAAATGTTTAGCTACAAAATTACTTCCCCTGGCTTTATTGCCTTTTTGTAAAACATTTGTCCCCCCCCCTTTTTTTTCCCCGCACTAAATCACAGTTGTTTTTGTGTGCCCCCTTGCAAGTGATATCAAATTTCTGACCTTTAGATAATAAAATACTGAATTTCTTTTAAATTTATTTTCAAAAATCGACATTTTAAAACAAAAAATGCGTATTTTTTCCATGAATCTAAGATTTTTTTTAAGTGTAAATTTTTACAGTAACTGAATACACCCCTTAATCTCATTTTCCCAAACCGTAGTCCGTAACACTAGCAAGGTCAAAAACCCGGGGCAGTCCCGCCGCAAAGTATCTCCCCCATTTTACCTTTTTTGTTGCGTTTTGCGCTTGTAGGGAGGGGTTTCGGGAAAACCCGGCCCGGGGCCCCCTTTTTTTCTTTGGCCTTCCCCCTCACGTCCCGGGGGCTGGGGCCCTCCCAGGAGCGGGGGCCGCTTTTGGTGTCTCGGACCGTGCCGACGTGGGACTGAACCCGGAAGGAAGAGGTGAGAGTGTCTGGGGGTTCCCCTGGTCACCCCTGGACTGCCCCTCTCCTCCCCTCTCGTTTCCGCTCGGGTCTTGTCGGTCCCGGAAATGTCTCCTTCCTGTTCCTCACTTTTCCCCTGCACAGCCCACTTCACTACACTGGGTTTGTTAGGAGTGATGGTTTTCCAGCGGGGACAATACTCCTTCTTGTGGGGCCCGACTGCCTACAAATCACAACAAATTTTTTTTGCACACAAATGATGCATGGTGACCTTCCCCGCATTTTTGACAAATTTTGGCTTTTTCTCTGCCTTTTTTTGCTCAGGTGAATACCTTGCAGGAAACACAACCTTGAGCGTTTTTTTAAAGGGGGACGGGGGGAAGCGTCATGAAAAAAGAAACGTCTTTCCCCGTAAGGGAAAAGGGCCCAATTTTCCGTCACGCTCTTGCTCTTTCCCCCTTTACCCGGTCGAGGCACATCCCTTTTGATGAGAGAATGCCAAAATTTTGAACGGCACTGAAATTGGCAAATTGTCATCCAAATTTGAAAGGGCTTTTTTCCCCGCCATATTTTTCCAAATAAAGGGGTTTGGGACTTTACAATTTTCACAAGGGGAAACCCCTCCAACAAAACCTTGCACAAGAAAATTTTGTCCTGGGGTCCTGCGTTTTCGGGATAGACCTCCACAAACCCCCGTCGTTCGCCCCACCACAGACCCTTTTGGGTACAACCCCCACCTCCAGGCAAATCCGAGCACGGAAGGGCCGATTTGGGTTTAACGAGTCCCGGGAAAGTTTTTTCCCTTCCAAAACGGGAGAAACGCCTATCGGGACATCTTTCACCCGAAAAAGCTAGCCCGACGTCAAAGGGAAAGGGGGAATAATGACGAAACACCAGTCGGAATGAGTAAAGAAGACACACCCGTACAAAAACGAAATCAAAAGTTAAGGAGCGCCCCGGGGTTTAGGTTTAACCCAAAAAACGGGTAAGTAAAAAAACCCCATCAGCCTGATTTAATTTGCGGGGAAGAACAGAATTCGGCCGTCGCCCCCGGTTCTCACGCGAATCCCTTTTTGGGTTTTTTTTATTTATTTTCTTTTTCAACATTGAATCTTGATTTTCAAAATGGGGGACCTCACGTTGAACCCGGTTCTTGTTGAAGAGAGACTTACCACCTCTTTTGAAAAAAAACACAGCGATTTTCAACGCTCGACATTTTTGGGGGAAAAAAGTATGGTGGGTGCCAAAAAATTTGGGGGGTTGGAGACTTACCCATCGACGAGGGCTGCACGCAGCAAGTTCTAATTTAGGGGTTTGGGGTTTGTCACTTGGTGTGTTTTTGCTTGTTTGCACCCGGGAAGGACCACTGAACATTTTGTAAAAGGGGGTGGATTTCTAAAATCCCTCTCTCTTGCGACGGGGGAGACATCGAGTCAGCTCTTGTCAGGTGGGAGCGTCCTTACGCTCTCCCCCGATTCGGAGAAAATGGGAGTAAGACGGAAAATTGACCCATTCTACCTGGAAGGGAATTTATTTTCATAGTATCCCCCGACAAACCCTTATAGATCGTGAAAGGTTTCAGGATTTACGGGTATCCGACACAAGGGCAGCCCCAAAGAGATACTAGGGGAACAAAGTGCAATCGTTGCCTGAAACTGGGGCAAATGGGCCACGGGTGTCAGGGAAAATGGTTTCCTGCAGAGCCTGTCGCCTACCCCGGGCTCGGGAAGGGGTTTCCCTCTGTGAGATTCAAAAGCGAGTGAGGAACCGACAGTGTGTCCGTTTGAGACCCTCTGCCCCCGGTCACAAGGTTTTGGGGCACAATCTGACACTGACTCAACCCCTTTTTGCTGACACTACTGTGATGGTGACAACGGAAAAAGAAAGGTCAAAAAAGAGGAGAAAAAGGAAAATGATGTGGTAAGGGCTGTCAGTCAACTTCAATTCTGGCCGTCATGGGGAACAAGAAGAAAAAAGGGATGGTAGACCATCCCAAGAGGGAAAAGATGTGGGCAAGGGGAAAGAACCCGGTTTGACACGTCAGTTTAAAAGGATTTTGCAACACGTTTTTTCGATCGCAAATCCGAAACGCGCGTTTCAACAGAGAGGGATTCCCCCCCTCACTCTGACAACGGGAAAAAAATGCCAAGCTTTCCCCTGCTCGTTCGTCACAACAGACAGGACAAGGATGGGCATGGGTTTGGGGAAAGGTTTCGGCGCTCTATGGGCTTTTCTTGATTCCTCCCTAAAAAGGGTTTACTTCTCTAATGTTTTTTGTTTGAATGGAGAGGGATAAGGTCTAATAACAAAAGATATGGGTTTTTAAGTTTTTGAAAAATAGTGGGGATGACGTGGGCTGTGAGCGAGCTTATAATTTATATTGTTCTTGTAAAAGAACGTGGCATTTGTGGGCAAACAGAAAACGGGAGAAGTTAAAAATACAAAATCGCTTGGAAATTCGGCGAATGCAGTCTTTATCGTAAGAAACAAATTTAAATTTCTAATTTTTAAAAAAAAGTTTTTTTAAACATTAAAAATTTCATGGGTATAAACTGGGTAAAAAATAATGTATATAAACTCCCCCTGTGAAAAGGTTGTTTAGTCACAGTCAAATAGCTGCATTAGCAGAAAGCCGCTTCAAAGCGCTGAAACTTGATTTTAAAAAAGAGTCAAAATCATACATCAAGAATGAAACAAAGCCACAGGGGAAAAAAAAAAAAAAAAAAAAAACCCCCCCTAGCACGGCCCTTTGCACACGTGATGGCCACGACCCCTGATACATTTTTTTTTACCCCATAGGAATTTTTGCAAACCACATCATCTTATATGTATTTTCCCCCGTTTTCAATAATGTACATAGACAATTTTGTTCCCAATTTTATTTGTTTTTCCATGTCCAAAAGTTCTTTAAACGGAAAAAAACTTAACAAACCCAAGGAAACGTGTTGCTTTTTACGGGTTAATCCCCTGACTAACACCGCTGGCCAAGACAGATTGGCGCAGGCGCGGTTTGCCCCGACCCTTTGGCTGTGGGATTTTGGGGGTGGTCATGGGGTTCTAAGTCCAAAAACAGTAATTGAAAATTTTATCATCGCGCTCCAACACAGGGGGGCTTGATCGTGTTTCCCCCTTTCCCGAATAACGCATGGTTTTTGTATCTTGTGCAAAAGGAATATTTTTACTAAAAAACGCAAATAAAAATCTTAATCCCCACTTTTTACTAAGAAAAAGGGGCTAATTTCACACAGGATCATTTCACTAGATAGGCAAAAGCAAAGCTACACTTTTGAAACGTTTCATTACTATATCTTCTGAAATCAACAAATTTTCATAAGTTTTGTAGTATTATACTATTTATAAAATTATAGTAGTGTTTTCAGAAGATAGTAGACTAGAACGTTCAGAAAAATTTGCCTGACACGCGTAACCTTTTTTGGCCCGTTTGGACAAACCGAAGTTACAAAACACACTGCCCATCAGACAAGGGGATGTTTCTATTGCGATTGCAATTTTTATTTGAAAAGGGAAATTCCCTTTCAAACCAAATAACAAAATCCGATTTTTCTCCCTGAAGGGGAAAAGGCCTTTTTTTGCACCAATCAAACGGTTAGGGGGGGTTAAAAACGGGGGCCATCAATGGATTTCAGGGTTGGTTTTTTGCGAGAACCGGGTCACCACTGCTGGTGTACGGAAATCTTTCGTCTTCAAAACCGATCTCAACCTGCCAAAAGTGTAGGTGTCGGGGGCAAAAATAAAAAATTTTTTCCGCGGGTTTTCGTCGAACACCGTACTCCCCGGTTTCTTACCCCCTTTGGTTATTGTCCCCAGTTGCGCTTGATTTTGGGGCATTTGCCAGGGTCGCTACAGTACATGGGGGTGCTGGAGGTCTTTCTTTCCCTTTTTTGTGAGTACCAGAGACATCATGGCGGGGAAAAGGTCAACCCGCTAAAAGTTCAAACGGAAAACCCCTTTCCCCCAGATATCTAAAGAAATGAAAAAAAAGGACAGACGGGGACGACAATATTTCTGCTCTAAAACGCACTGCATACCAACGGACAAACAGTCGCTGATGAAAAACAGATGTATACGGGGTTTTTTGTGATAAAAAGAAAAGGGTCTTCCTTCGTGTAGGGGATAAAGTCTTGTATACTCACTGATGAACAAAAACAATTCGTTTTTTGGGGAAGGGCCCTTTTCGGTGGTCGAAAACTTTTGCAGTTAATTAAAAGATCAAAAGGGAAAAACTGGAGGTATTTTCATGTAAAACAGTTGAAAAAGTATGTTAACGTAAAATGTTCCATCAACCAGTCAGTTGAGTGGATATGCCCTGTGCCAGAACTGATGTAATGACGCATATATGATGAATTTTTGTACCCAATGGGGACGTACAGGGACAGATCAAAGGTTGTAAAAATAGCAAATTGGGAGTTTTTAACTTACCAAATGCGATATTTGTCCCCCTTCCTACCTGTCTGTAAAAGGTGCCTATGGTGTGTTTTGTCAAATGATTTTTTAAAAAAACCCCCCCGCTCGTTTTGAAAGCTTTCAGGGGTAAAGATATCCCGGGTACGTTACTGGTATTGCCCCCAAGTATTCTTTTAATAAAAAATACCAGTGCGACCAACCATCCCCTCCCATTTGCAAAAAAAGGGGTTGCGAGAGAAAACAAAGTAATGCTGGTTTTAAAAAGGTCAAGAACTTTACTCTCCGTAAGCTCCCAGTTCTTTTGGGGGGACGAGATCGGTTGTTTGCTGGGTTGCTTTCTCATCGATTAAGAAAAATAAGTCCTGTTTTGATGCGAGCCCACCCAGACATTGAAAAAACTTCTGTGTCACTCTCAAAAGGGAAATTTTTTGTGAAAGAAATTTACTCCTTGGGGGATTCCCAAAGGGTTGAAGCGCGGAAAAAGCGCTTTTTCCCCCCCTTTTGGTCTTTTCCAATGGACGAAATGCCATTTGGTTTGCAAAATGCCCAGCTTCTTTTGCTGAAATGTGGGCCCCGAAAACCCCCCATGAATGGGTGCGCATTTTTTTTACATTTTTTTGGCTGAAAGTCATGATGACCCCTTTTAACTTCGAGCTTTTTTTTTCAGATCAAAATTTTTGGTTTTTGATCGAGACCACCAAAAATTCTTGCCGGTTTAAAAACTCCGAGTTTTTGGGTCACACTTTTCGTGGGAAAAATATGCCAAAAGGAAAGAAAGTGGAAAAGTTTTTATTTTTAAAAAAACCCAACAAAAAAAGTAGGTCATCTGGGTTTGTTTCTTACTAAGACGATATGTCCCCCACTTTGCCCCCCTGACGGCCCCTTTGACTGAACGCAAGGGGGCGGAACAAAATATTGTGTGGTCTGATGGTGCCAAAGGTTTTGGGTGTGTTCAAAACACCTAACTCATTTCTGTTCTTTTGTACCCCCCTCTCAGAAGACTTTATTTGAGAACTGATGCAGTAAAAAGGGAATGGGAGCGGTACTGTTAAGGGAAAAAAAAGTGCTTTGTTCCCTCCAGTGCAATACCCCCGAAAGTTTCAAAAAAAGGGAAAAAAATACTCCCTTTGGAGAGGGTTTGGCTTTTGTATGGGCATGGGGAAAGTTCGCCGGTTCTTGACTGGAAAAAAGTTTCGGTTCAGACTGCCATAGCCACTGACGATTTTGAAATCGTCAAGATAAAAACAGCGTTTTAAAGGGTTTTGGCATTGCAGGAATTCCCGTTTTGTTGAACCAGTGCCTGGAACAAAAATGTCATGCAATTTTTGTCAGTGCTGAATTTCAAAAATGTAACTGGCTTCAAGGGAAAGATATTTCCCGTTTTTGTCTTTCTTAATGATTCGGTGGACACATTTGCAGTGCTTGTTGCCCCGAATTTAAAACAAATGGTATTTATGCTTAATTTGCTTTTGAAGTGACTGTATGTTTTACAACAAACACTACTGATGTTGATGTATTACATATTTTTTTTGCTTTTTTTTTCGTAAAAATGAAAAATCTGTACTATTTGTCTAATTGCTTGTGAAGATGAAAATTTATGTAGGGTGTGAGCAAATAACCTTTGAAAAGTATTTCCTGTTTTGATTGGCAATGAGACAAACCAAATTTTTTTCTTATTCATTTTACAATGGAAAACATGTGACTTTTCAAAGGGTATAGCCTACGTGGGGGAAAAAAAAACTTGTTAAACTAGTTATTTTGTTTACATGCTATTTGAAAACATGTACCTTAGAAATGTTTCATTTTTTTGAGGGGTTTTTAAACTAGGTGTGAGGGGCAAAAACAAGGGGAATATGGCTTCACTCTTTAAAATATAAACACAATTTGTACTTTGAAATTTTTAAAACCCCAGTTTTTTTTATCCATGTAATTTGTGAAAGTATTTGTGAGAGTGGTTCAATTATGAATTTTTTTTTTTTAGAAAGCTGAAGTTTGAAATATCTATTTATGGGGGATCTGTGATTGATTAATCGTTGATTATTAAATTGGGGAATTGTGGTGGTTACACATTTTTTGGTTCATGGTGAAGATGTGTTTAAGTGAAGTTGTATATCCTTTTAAAAAAATTTTTTGGGGAAAAATTTTTTTATCCCCGGATGGGGGGGGTCATGTGACGTGCCCACACAAGGCATGTGACGCCCAACATGTAGTTAGTGAAAGAATTTTCCCCATGCCCCTATGAAAAAAGGGAAGAATTTCGTGTGGCTTGACTAGGTGGGGCGTCCCCAAAAAATGTGAGTATGATCATTAAAAAACAAATGTTGGGCATTGGGTGAAAGTGACCATGGAGTATTTAAAAGGGTGGTAAAGGTGCTGGGGCTGTGTTTTGAACACGGTATGCACTCATAGGAGGGGGGAGGAAAAAAATCAGTTTTAACCCCGGATGGCCTAAAGACTCGAACCTGTCAGGACGTTTTCCTCTCTGCTGACCCGTCATTACCAGGTGAGCGATAGATAGTTGGGGGAAAGCAAGGGGAAAAATTAAAGAAAAGAGAAAAAAGAATTCAATTTTTGAAATTTGAAGCAGGTTATTACACGAACCTTTTCTGTTTCAGCCCCTTACCCTTTTTCCTTCGCCCTTACCCTTACCTTTCACCCCGGGGGGGTTGAAAATGGCCATGGGTGGGGGAAAACACCGGTAGGGGCCCCCGGGGAAATTAAGGACTCCAGGGAGAGGGTCGGGGTCGTCATTTTCCCGGGACAGGAGAAGACGGGGAAGAGGGAACTATTCCTTTTAGTGACGGAAAAGCGGGGGAGAGGGGCGGGAAATATTTCCCGGACGGGGAAAACGAGGGGCGAGATGATGTTGAGGAGACAGGGGGAACATGAAAAGGTTGAGCGGTCTTTTACTGATGCAGGGAGACATCGATGATTTCAGGATTTTTTATTTTCCCGGTCTGGATTTTGTGGGCGTGGGGGCCGGACTTTTTGAAGTCTTGGTGATTAGTTTGCCCCTTTAGTGGAAAAAGGGTACATCATAAAAATTTTTTTAAATTGTTTTATGTGATTTGTAAAGTGTTTTCCCCAAGGGGGGGGAGAAGAAAAAACTTCGGGGTTCCCCCTTTTTGGGTTTATTGGAAAGATTGCGTGTGGTTGGAGTAATGCTGTCTGAATGCGGTGTGCAAAAATGACAGTGTGACAGACAGAATCAAAAACCCGGGGGCCTGACATTGAAGTGATCCGTCCAACAAAAGTCTGGGAACTGTCAATTTGGGGTATTGGCCTCACTTTCCCTGTTTGAGTATCGAACTGCAGAAGCTCTCCGAGGGATGCGTAAACCTATCATCGACAACGGAACATACACCCATTTATTGACGGAAAGTCTGATTATGTCAGGACATGACGAGACGGTATACGGGGCCACCCGACTTTGTCCCCGCTCTCGCCCTCTACCCTGTTCAAAAACGGTGGTATCAGGAAAAGGCCCTGATTATTCACTCTATCACCCCCGAAAGGATCATCCATCCCGGTATTTTCCTCTGCCCTTGGTTATTACCCTTAACATTACACCAGTATTGGTGTTCCCAGGGAAGTGCGATTCCATGATTTTGCAATGTATTGGTACTGACACGACAACGGCACTGCAACTCCTACAGTCAATGCATGTCCTGACAACGACACGATTGCGATCCTACAGTAAATGCCAATACCCCTGAAAACCCGACACGGCACTGCGACCCCACAGTCAACGCCAATGTCCCTGACAACGACAACGGCATTCGACTCCTACAGTCAATGCAAAGTCCCTGGAAACAACGACAACGGCACTCCCACCCCTACAGCCAATTTGCAATGTCCCTGACAACGAAAACGGCACTGCGACCCTACAGTCAATGCCAATGTCCCTGACAACACGACAACGGCATTGCGACTCCTACAGTCATGCAATGTCCTGACAACAACGACAACGGCATTGCGACTCCTACAGTCAATACCAATGTCCCTGACGCAACGAGGGCACTGCGACTCCTACAGTCAATGACGATGTCCCTGACAACAACGACAACGGCATTTCGACTCTTACAGTCCCTTTCGATAGTCGCGATTTTTTGCCTTAAGAAATCCAGGCTTTGATAATCCACCATGCAGTCCGAATGGATCCAAGCTTCAGATACACGCTGCAAATGTGAACACATTTTTAGGCTGACAGTTTCCAGATCCCTATACCCAGACTGCACATGACTTCTCGTTTCCCCACGTTCAATCCCGTCAGTATTAGGAGACTGATACGTGCAGCAGGACGAGCAAGCGGGCTTGCCTTTGGGAAATTTAGGCGGAATGTAAATAATAGACAGTGGTGTACAACACTTTGCTCTGGTTTAGGGAAAGACGTTTCAGAAACTTTTATATCACTGGCATTTGGACAAATCAGGTGCTGATCAGTTTCTTAAATCGTCTTTCTCACAGCCCAGCAGAAGGTTGTACGAAAGTACACATCATGTTCTCTTTTCAATTTTCATTTTGAAAGACTGTTTCTTTATGTATAATGTGAGCAAATCAAAGATATGAGTTCCTCACAAGTTTGAATTAAAGACTAGCTGGTAGGAAAAGAAATGGACCTTAATGTGAATATGGCTACGATGTTTTCGTTTGACATTTTTATTGTCGATGTGACGGTTATGATATTTTTGGTAAGTTTCCTGTTACGGTTTGTACTCTGTAAATTTGTTTTTGATAATTGTTGCACTGGATACATCCAGCTGTATTTGACACTCCGATATTG
Organism: Conus ventricosus; assembly: GCA_018398815.1. Classification (NCBI taxonomy): domain Eukaryota; kingdom Metazoa; phylum Mollusca; class Gastropoda; order Neogastropoda; family Conidae; genus Conus; species Conus ventricosus. The sequence continues at coordinate 12,210 of JAFLJL010015281.1, read as the reverse complement.
GTTCATGTGACAATGTGACCAGCGTTTTTATTTTTTTTGTTTGCTTAGTTGGAAAATCGGTGTGCCAATGTGTGCTCAGTAATATGTAATGTGTTCAACATTTAAAAAGTGATTCATCTGGCGTTCCCGTGTTTACCGTTTTGAATGAGAATTTGAATGAGTATAAATCGTATAAGTGACTTCATATTTCAAGGACTTTTTAAATGTTTTTCGAACTTCGACCCCAGACCTCTGTTCACATGGTATATACACACTCGTTGTAAGACATACAACAATAACACAACGACAAAAATCAGCATCACAGGTGATCTGCGATCGTGTAAAATGAAGACCCCCCCCCCCCCTCAAAGACCTGAAAAAGCAGAAGTATCTTGCAGTTTGCATGTATATGGTTGTTACGTTTTAGACACTTTTATTTTCGATTTGACGATACAAGTTTCTTTTTAAAACAATTGCATTGTTTTACATTGGGCTGTTGTCCATGTGACAACCGGTTTGTTATTTGTAGAATGCATGTGTGACATCGAGTAGTGTTTCATTGTTGTTGTTTTTTATTTTTCATGTCACTCTCTTTATCTCATTAACTTAATTTTGTCGAATTTTTGTTTATATTCTTTACAAAAAGTTATCTACGGACTGAATTGCAGGCTGAGTGTGTAAATTTAGAGAAAACGCTGAAAATTACAGTTTCTGACTTGACAGTATTGATCATTTCTAGTCGTGTCAAATCACATACTGGCACTGTGTTTTGCCTGAAATTCAAAACAGCCATATGTTTGTAGATTGTGTTAGTTCTACATTGTTGTTGGACTTTGGTATAGGAGTTCTGGTGTAATAAACTTGAATACAGTTTAGAAGTTCTTGATTGCAACGCTGTTAACATTTCATCGTTTTATTTTAAATTGCGAATAACGCTGGATCTGACATGGTTTTGATGAGACAAAGCAAGAATTTAAATGTAAACTATTTTTTATGGAAGAATAACATTGTCTGCTGTAGCTGTTTAAAGCTTCACATTTGATTATCTTTTTTCCTCTACTTTTGTTACGTTCTAGCTTTCTTTGAACAATGATTAGATGTTTAATACACCTGTGTTTCCCTGTTGAATGAAAATTGAATTAAACGATCTGCAGAAAGAACGTGTCCATTGGTGTTTAACTTGCTACCCTGATTTTTCGTTCTTCTGTTTAGGTGTGTTTGAATTGCAAAGTTCAATTTTTTTGTGGCTACATATTATTTTTTCTGTCTTGAATCTCTACCTAGTCAATTTTATGTTCAGGACAAATAAACCCCATTTCGAGCGCCTGAGTTTACACTAGAAGCATTCAATTCAATTAATAGCCACACAAAGGCCTCATTTTTGTACTCCAGTTCATTAAATCTAGTTTGGTGTGTTTCATACATCAACATGGACAAGTTGGATGTAGGAGAACTGCAGGAAGCCTGTCAAAGACAAAAGGAGCCACGCTCAAATACTTGGCGAAAAAAAATTAATCTTTTCTTTTACCCCCAGCCCCGATAAATATAATCACATATAATGGGGTGGGGGGGGAGGGTGCGCTGTTGTAAATTGGTTTTTAAAAGAGGCACTTTATAAATAGCGGGGATCAGGACTATAACAAGGGAAATAATTATAACAAGATGCAAGCATATGATTGTACTCCAGTTTTTCTTGAATAGCAACGTTTTCCTAACTGTCACAAATATAGGCCCATATCCATATTTGTATACAAGAGCTCCTTGCTTTGTCATATACAACCTCTCAAAAATCGCTTAAAACTCTAGTCAAATAGTTTCTAAGATATTCATTAAAGGAGGAGTGTAAGAAACTGTTATGGTCGTCCGCGGAAGCCGGTGAAGATCGTTGAAAATTTAAATGCAGCAATCAGCCTTAACATATTAATACATACACTACCAATTTCAGAATCGAACAGTTTTCGTGACAAAGAGTGAAACCATATTTTTTCCTGATATCTTACAGTTTTTAACAGTTATTTAAAGAATGTAACAAATTACATAACATTATTTGAAGTGTAGGCCTCATTTGACACAAATTCGTCCAAACCGCTTTACTTCGGTCAAGTAGCTTTTGAAAGAAGAAGAAGAAAAACAGTTATTTGCCGTTATAACCATTATTAACGGTTATTATGTGATAAATAAAACAAATAAGTTAAAATAAAATGAAAATGATTATATTGTCATCGTTCCATCACCACAGCAAAATATGTCTACAAACATAAACATATGTCTACATTCTGGAGAAGATCATCACAGTTGTTTCGTCTGTAGCGTGTGGAACTTATTTTCTCACACACATACAGATTAGACACCAACACACACACAACACACACATACACACCACACACACACACACACACACACACCAAACACACAACACACACCACACTCACACAACACACACACACACACACACACACACACACCAACACACACACACCACACACGCACGCACGACAACACACACGTGCGCGCTGCGAGCGTAACACACACACACACACACACACCACACACACACACACCACCACCACACACACACACCACACACACAACACACACACACACCACACACACACACACACGCGCTCGCGCGCCGCACACACAAATAGGACACACACACACAGCACACACGCGCGCGCGTGCGCAACACACACACACACACACACACACACACACACCACACACACACAACACACACACACAACACACACACACACACACAACCACACACACACACCACACACACACACACAACACGGAATTTTTCCATATAGATTAGTGAAGTACGGTTTTATAACTGGGATTACAAAAAAAAGGAAAAGAAAAGAAAACAATGAGTCTAATCCAGGTACACGATTATTGACTTCAGATCTGAAGGTTTTTTCTTTCGAGGGGGCGACAAAGTGTGCAGCAATTGTCACATATGAAAAAGTGGCGACAAAGTGTGCAAGGGCGACAAAAGTGTGCAAAACTTGTCGATATTTGTCATGGCTGGACGACAAACTGTGCAGCCACACTTTGTCGTCGGCGACAAAGCATGCCAGCACAGTTTGTCGCCGGACGACAAAGTGTTGCAGGGGCGACAAAGGGTGTACAGTGTGGGCTCCCTGGCAAATACAAGGTCTGGTGTCTGCAGTATCATGCTGATACCAAAGCTCCTATGGCCTCTGATGATATACGACATTTGCACCAGCACAGTGGAGGCAATGGAAGCCAAAATCAACAAGTTCACAAGGAAATGGCTTGGTGTCCCACCCTGTCTGACTGACATCGCGCTGTACTGTCGCCAAGCAAAGCTCAAACTACCACTGAAATCCATCCTGGAGGAATACAAAGCAGGGAAGATCAGACTTCAAAGCATGCTGGAGGACTCAGGAGACAGGTGTAGAAGCAATCAAGCCCCAGCTGAAGACAGGCAGAAAATGGAAAGTTCAAGAGGCGATGAATTCTGCAAAAGAAAGTCTCAAAATCAGAGAAATAACAGACACACACAGACCAACAGACAAGGACTGGGGGTGACCAAAACTGAATGGTGGTCAAAGCCAAAGGAAAAGCCAAAAGAGACATGATGATTCAGGAGATGAGAAAAGAAGAAGACAAAAAAAAATACTCCAAAAAGCAGTCCAGCAGAGCCAGCAAGGCAATGGACAACGTGGGAGAATGCACTCCAAAGAAGTCTAACTTGGAATGACATTTGGCACATGGCCCCTCTCAGGATCAGCTTCATTCTCAGATCTGCATATGACCTTCTGCCCTCAAATGCAAACCTGGTGAAGTGGGGAAAAACAGACGATCCTGCATGCCCCCTCTGCATGAAAAACAAACAGTGGAGCAAAAGGTACACATGGAGGCACAACCAAGTGCTCAAAGAGATAGTACAATAGTCTGGGCTAGTACCAACACCACAAAAGGGAGAATCAGGACTCCAAAAGCACCCGCAACATTCTTCACGGCAGGAGGCAGCAAATCATGGCCAAGAACAACAGTGCCACTCGAAACATGCAGGCAGAGTCTGCTGGATGGGGTTGATGACTGGGAGTGCACTGCAGACCTCCCAGAATGAAGAGTCACCCAGAGATCATCAGCAAGAGTGGCATGAGACCAGACATAGTAGCCCCCTCTAAGTCAACCAGGCAGTGATCATGACGAGCCACGGTGCCATATGAAAAGAGAAGGGAAAGCAGCTCAAATCTAAAGACTGAAAAGTATGGATCGGGCAAACTCCTGATGAGAGAAGGCTATCGGTCAAAGTCCTCCCGCAGAAATTGGGTAGGGATTTGTAGAACGTCTGCATACAGCCTTGAACAGCTCTCATTTGCGGGGAAGGGGAAAAAACCAGACCCCTGAAAGCAATGGCAGAAGTGGCAAGAGAGGGTTCAACTGGATCTGGTAAAGGAGGAACAAATGAATTCATAAGGTTTAAATTTTCCCCACAAATTGGTGCCCCTGTGACCGGGTTTAAAGTGTGAGTCATTAAAAAAAAAAAGAGCTGCCCCGGGGTCTGGTTGAACCCCGCCATGGCTCGTCCAAAGAGGGGGGGGAAAAAAAAGGGGGGCGCAGAGGGACCCCCGGAGTCATGAACCGGGTGGGGCCCCAACCCCCCCTAGAGTGTAAAGAAAAGGGCCCCCCGAAACACTTGCTTGGGGGGGGGTTTCTCTTTGAGGACCTCCTCCAAAGCTCTCCACGATTTTCTTTCTAATCCCTGGGACGACAAACTGTGCAGCCCTTTGTCGTCGGCGACAAACAGCAGCACAGTTTTCGCCGACGCAAAGTGTGCGGGGGACAATGTTGCCGAAAATCCCAGCGTAATACTTTAAAACGTCTGATTAGACAATTTTGAATCTGTTAAACCCCTTTAGTTAAAACCCTAAAAAATGTCATTTTTTCCCCCCACCCCTCCCAGAGAGTATAATCTTTTCTATGGTGGGGTCGGGGCCCTGACGGGTGGTCTGCCGTTTTTCACATTTTATAGCTGTGCAACCCCTTTTTAAAACCCCTTTTTTTAAAAAGCAAATAAAAATAAAAAAGCACTTAAAAACCCCGGGAAACATCAAAATGCCCAGTAAAGCTTACACGTTTTTTTTCTGCCTAACCCCCCTTTTAAACAAAAATACTTAAAACTGGTTTTATTTTTTGTTAAAGGGGTTAGTTTTTGACAAATTGGAAGGGGTTTGGGAAAGAGAAGTATGTAAAAAGGGGGGTTGAGGGCAGAATAAAGAGTTGGGTTTGATTTGGGATTTAGATGTTTTTTTGCATCGTTTAGATTAAATGTTGTAATGATTGCGATCTGATGTGTTTTTTATGCCAATTCAAAAAGAAGATGAGATCATTTCGTTCTTTTTTGTCAAAGGTTGAAAAAAATAAGAAAAAAAGTTTTTGAAGCCTAAAATTTATCGACAACCCTTATTTTTTTAACGAAGTCACTAATGGCATGCACTAAACCTATGTTGTAAAAATTTTATCGTTTTTTTTGCAAGGGTTTTTAAAAATATGGGAAAAATATATTAAAAGTTTTGCAAAATGTGCCCCCATACCCGTAGCCTTTGTTTTGCATGATGAAAATCGTATATCTGTGTTTACCCTTTCAGGAGGGGCTGAGGCCTATAATAAACTTCATTCATTTCTCTTTTCTCTCTCTCTCTTTTCTCTCTCTCTTCTCTCTCTCTCTCCTCTTCCTCCTCTCTCCTCCTCCTCTCTCCTCTCTTCTCTTCCCCCCATCCTCGTCTCCTCTCAAAGGGAAAAAAAACATTGGCTCCCCTCCCCCTTTCCCGCCCCCCCTCTCTATAAAGCAGCTATCTGTTTGTGTGTGTGTGTGGGTGTTGTGTGTGTGGGGGTTTGTGGTGTGTGTTGGTGTGTGTGTGTGTGTGTTTTGGTGTGTTGTGTGTGTGTGTGTGGAACCATCTTTTTATTGGTTCATCCGCCAAGTACACAATAGGAACGTGCTTAAATGAAATGCTGCACACTTATCTTCCATTGCTCTCTTATTATTACCCATCCACCCCATCCATTCTCCTCTCCTCTCTCCCCTCTCTCTCTCTCTCTCTCTCTCTCTCTCTCTTGGAAAAGAAATAAGGGGTCTTTAGAATGGGGGGCCACCTTTCAGTGTGTGAAAAATGGTTAGGGGGCAGCTTAATTTCTAAATCCCTGGAAAATAAATTTTGTCAACTGTAGTATATTTTGAAAAGTTTGATACACGTTTAAAACCCTCTTCACAAAAGCGGCTGAAATTTGGGGCTCACATGAAAATTCGTGAGGGAAAAAAAGTACAACGTATCCTATGAAGGTTTTCCCTTCAAACCTATTCATTACCCAAACAACGTTTTTTATGGAGAGATGGGCAAAACCTTTTGTAAAAAAAGTACATCTGTGAAATGGTTAAGATGGTTGAAACTTGAAGCAACCTAGTCCCGTTTTAGCAGGAAGCTATGATATGTGCTTTTAAATGGAAAAAAAGGTAAAGAACACGGGCCAAAAAGCAAAGAAAGTCCTTTCAGAACAGGGTTTTGGGAATAGTGGGGGATGGCCCAGGAAGAGGCATGAGCAACGTTCTTTGCGAATTTTAAAGACACCTTTTTGTTCTTTTAAAAACAAAATTGGGCCTCAAAAGGGAAAGTAAGAAAAATATCGCTGGTTTGTCTTTTTCTGAAAATTTCTCAATGTCAAACAGATAGATGGCACAGATAAATTACGCAAGATTAGGTTGAGAAAACTTTGGGTTTTATTTCAAACAAAAGATGGTTTGAAAGTGAAACACCCACAAAAATCCCCTTGTCCTGCTGTAGACACATTTGAGTGAAGAACATTTCTGTTCCCACTGTATGTTTATAAGAAGTGCTGACAAAGCCTTTTCCAGTTAGATTAGCGAAAAGACAAAATGTTGCTGTCGTGTTTCTAGATGATGAATTGTAATTAAAAATATTTGCGAAATTCTCCAAAAAGCATTAAAATTAACGTGGGGATGTAAAAATATAAAAAAATGCTTTTTAAGAGATATCTGAAAAATTTTTCATCATCGAAAGGGGAAAGAGTCAGAAAAGATACATTGTCATATTTTTTTGATCGAGGGGAGGGCGAGTCGTTTTTTTTTTTTTTTTTTTTTTTTGTGTGCATTACTCCTGGCGTGGGACTAAGGAAATTTTATGAATTTTTTTTTTTTAAACCTTTGATTTGGTGCACATAAAAAAGAATTTTGTACTATTTTTTTGCACGAAAGGAAGAGGGAAATTTTTATTGTTCGTTCCCTTCCCCCTTGTCAAAAGATCTTTGGTAATGAATCAAATATCAGGTCAAAGTTCTCTCTCTCTCTCTCTCTCCTCTCTCTCTCTCTCTCTCTTTTCTCTCTCTCCTTTCTCCTCTCTCTCTCTCCCCTAAAGTCTTTCTGAAAAATTTTTGAAAGGGAAAGGGGTACTTTTTATTCAGGGTTTGGAGTTTTAAATGCCAGAAAAAGGCTACAAACAAGGGAGAATGAAAAAGTCAAGCCATGGAGCTGTAGGTGAATGTCTGTGGATGATGACAAAATTTTCAGTTGCTCAAAGATTTAGTTCTCAAAAAATTTTTGGTAAAACATTGTTTTGGGTTTTTTTTATCATTTTTACCCGAGCATTTTAAATGTTTTTGTGTGGTGATGTGAGGGTGAGTATACTTTTGTGTTTGCAAAAATTTTATTTCATTTGGTTGGGTTGCATTTATTATGGCATAGTTGAAGCAATGTGGGTTTAAATAAAAGAAATAAATTAGGGAAGAGGTATTCACCAAACAATTTGTAGTTAAACTAGACAAAGGCCCCGAACAGCCCCCCCCCCTCCTGGGGGGGTTAATTGGCACCGGCCCAAAACAGCCCCCCCCCCCCCCCCCCCTAGAGGTTAAACTAAATGGGGCCAGAACAAACCCCCCCCCCTCTCTCTTTTTTCTTTTCCCCCAAAAAGTACCCAGCCCATTCCGCAACTCCAGGAGTTGGTGTTGCAATGCTGCCCAAAAATATTCTTATAAACAACTTGTTTTTTATGTTTAGATTTAAGAAATAGGGGGGGTAAACGTTTTAACTGCATGGTAGTAATTCTGCTAATAAAGTAGTGCTTGAGTGGGGGAATGGGGAAAAATAAAAAAACTTCCAAAATGAGCCTCAGCAAACATATAGTCTCCCAAGGGGGGGGGAAACTAAAAACCCCACACACACACACCCCACAACCCACACCAAAACACACACACACACACACCCAACACAATATATATATATATATAATATATATATATAAATTATTATATATATATATATTTAAAAATATATATATTTATTATAATTTAAATTATAAAAAAACTTGCTTTATGTCTTTGATTTAAGAAATAGGGGGAGAAATTCGCATTCTTTTCTGCAGTGGTAGAGATTCTGCCTAAAAAAACAGTTGTGCATGAGTGGGGTGAATGGGGAAAAAAAAAATAAAAAAGCTTTTCAAAATGGCCCTTTGCAAGCTTTTAAATTTTCCCAAAAGGGAGACATCCTCCAAAGGGGGGAAAATCATAAATATAACTCCCGGTATATACCCATATTTTGAAACTTGGGGGTTTCCCTCGTGACCCCGGAAAGTGGTAATTTGACTCCTCTGCCTTTTCAGTTTTTAAAAAGAATGCAATCCCAGAAAAGGAGAATTAAGCTTGTGAAGGTCTTTTGAGAAGCATTTATTTTTTTTTTCCCCTTCACCACTCTGCACATACTGTTGTTAGCAGAATCATTCCAGCAGTATGAATGCGTATCTCCCCCTATTTTTTTCAAACTAGACATAAGGGAAGCTTTGTTTTTAAAATTTTAAAATTTCTTGCAGTCATTGAACACCAGGTGCTCTGTAAGTTGCTGGAAAGGTGCGGGACTTATCCTTGGAAATTTTTTAGTTTGTTTTTATATTATATTTAAAATTATATATTTTTATATTATATTTATTTATTTTTTATATTTGTGAGTTTCCCTCCCTATTGGAGGATGTCTCCCCCTTTGGGGAATATAAGCTTGTGAAGGCTCATTTTTTGAAGCATTTTTTTATTTTTTTCCCCTTCACCCCCTCAAGCCATACTGTTTGTTAGGCAGAATCATCTCCATGCGATAGAATGGATTTCCCCCTTTTCTTCAAACTAACACATAGAGCAAGCTTTGTTTTTAATTCAATATTTCTTGCAGTCATTGCAGCACCCAAACTGCTCGTAAGTTGTGGGGAAATGCGGTACTTCCTTGGAAATTTTTAGTTGTTGTATTTTTTTTCCCTTGCGGATTCATTTCCCGAACTTGCCTCGCACTTGTGTCTTGAGGATATCTTTTTATTTTTACTTTTTTACAAGAAAAAATGCTTGTTTTCTCTTTTTTTGATTTTCTTTTGCTTCTTAGGTGGCACCCTTGGTTTGGTTTTTTGAAAACTCAACAAAATACTCGGTATTTACACCCAAAACCTTTTCTGGATTACATTTTTCTTAAAACGAAAAGGCAGAGGGTCAAAATTTCCACTTTTCCCGCGGTCCTGAGGGAAACACCAAAATTTCCAAAAACGGTATTTTACCAGGAGTTTATGTTAGTGAGTTTCCCTCCCCATTGGGGAGTCTCCCCCCTTTGGGAAAAATAAGCTTGCTGAAGGCTCATTTTTAGAAGCATTTTTTTTTTTTTCCCCATTCACCCCCCTCAGCCATACTGTAGTTTGGCGAATATCTCCACTGCCGATATGAAAGCGTATATCCCCCTTTTTCAAATTAAGACTAAGAACAGCTTTGTTTATAATTCAAAATTTTTTTCAGTCATTGCAGCACCAAGCTGTCTTGTTGCGGGGGTCGGTACTTATCCTTGGAATTTATTAGTTTTGTTGTATATTATATTCGACAATTTTTAGCCCTCCAATGCTTTGGGGGTTTTTTGAAAGCAATCAAACGACCCCTCATAAAGTTCCCTACTTTTGATCTCCCCTTTCATCCTTGAAATTTTGGGTCCTAAGCTAGGTCAAAAGATGGGCCCTCATTTTTACTGTTTTGAATAATGCTTTTTTTTTTTTCGCAACTTTTTTTTTCCCCCCACACTTTTGTTTGGGTTCCATTTTACAAAACCCCTTTGCTGGCTGCTTTGAGGGTGCTGTTTGGGTTCTTTTTTGAAACCCCTTTGGGGGTGGAATACCACAGAATTTGGCGTGGTGTTCTTTTTGACACCAAAGGGACAGACACAATCGCCGTGTTCCTGTGATCCGATCCAGGGGCGAAAGGCCCCAGGAAGGCAAACAAATAAATGTGCCTTGAGAGAGGCTCAGTGGTTTTTCCCCCGGGAGCTAGTGAAGGGTTTTTCATATTTTTATTATTTTCCCTTTTTCTTTCTTTAATTTTTTTTTCCAAGTTCAAATCTTTGCCCCCGTCATTCTACAAAGGTGAATTTTTAACTCATTTCTTTTCCCCCCCTACTTAATTTTCAGCATTTATATAAAATTAAAAAATAAAAAATTATATATATATATATTTTATAAAATTTATATATATTCGTTTTTAAAATGCCTAAAACAATTTTTTAAGTGCTAAACCCCCTTGGGGAGCAACATTAGTTAAAACAAGTTAAAAAGAGGAATCTTAAAACTATCTACAAATTTGTTTCAAATGATCCTGATGACAGCGCAAACACGCTTGAAACAAATTTATGATAGTTTTAAGATTCCTCTTTTAACTTGTTTTTATATATATATTTATAAATATAATTATATTAATAATATATATATTTATATATATATATATATATATATATATATATAAAATATACTTAGCGCCATTAAAAACGCACGGGTCAGAAGAACAAAATAACTCGACAGAGGTAAATCAGTTAGGGGTATCAGCACATGTTGTCCATTGCGCACTTCTTTTTCTGTTCATGAACTTGTCATTCAACATTAAAGTTTTCATCCCCCTAACTGATTACCCTCTGTCGAGTTATTTTATTTTCATACCCTAAACTGTTACCTCTGCGAGTTATTTTGTTCTTCTGCCCCGTGCGTTTTTAATGGCGCTAAGTATATTATATATTATATTATATATTATATATATATATATATATATATATAAAAAAAGTATGTGCTTGAGTGGGTGAATGGGAAAATAAACAAAAATACGCTTTTTTTTATTTTATTTTCCCCATTCACCCACTCAAGCACATACTGTTAGTTAGGTAGAATCATCTACCACTGCAGTATGTATGCGTATCTCCTCCTATTTTCTACATCTAAGACATAAGAGTAAGCTTTGTTTACAATTCAATATTTCTTGCAGTCATTGCAACACCAAGCTGCTCTGTAAGTTGCTGGAACGGTGCTCGGTACCTATCCTTGGAATTTATTTAGTTTGTTGTATTTTTAGTCCCTTCCGGATTCATTTCCAAGAACTGGCCCTCAGCACTTGTGTCTTAATAGGATATCTTTTTATATTTTCTACTTTTCACAAGAAATGTAGCTTGTTTTGCTCTTTCATCATTTTCTTTTGCTTCTTAGATGGCTCCTTTGGTTGTTTTTTTGAAAACTCAACAAACATGCTACGGTATTGCACACCAGCCTTTTCGGGGATTGCATTCTTCTTAAACTGAAAAGGCAGGGGAGACAATTACCACTTTCCGCGGTCACTGAGGAGAAACAACCAAGTTTCGAAATATCGGTATATTACCAGGAGTTATATGTTAGTGAGTTTCCCTCCATATTGGAGGATGTCTCTCCCTCTTGGAGAATATAAGCTTGCTGAAGGCTCATTTGAGAAGCATTTATTTTTTTTTTATTTTTCCCCATTCACCCACTCAAGCACATACAGTTAGTAAGGCAGAATCATCTACCACTGCAGATATGTATGCGTATCTCCTCCTATTTCTTCATCTAAGACATAAGAGCAAGCTTTGTTTACAATTCAATATTTCTTGCAGTCATTGCAACCCCAAGCCGCTCTGTAAATTGCTGGAACGGTGCTCGGTACTTATCCTTGGAATTTATTAGTTTGTTGAATCCATGAGAAAACCGAATTGTACAGACTGTGGTATAGTTTGGTATACAGATCAAACCTCTTCTTACATATGCAGCTGAAATTTGGGGCTAAGGTAAAATTGGCAGATGGAAAAATACATACGGATACTATGAAGCGTTTCCTTCAGTACCTATTTGTTCATCCCAACACTGTTCATAGGGAGAGATGGCACATACCCTTTGT
>JAFLJL010015279.1:0-12500 GCA_018398815.1 Conus ventricosus | reverse complement strand
GTGTGTGTGTGTGTGTGTGTGTGTGTGTGTCTGTCTGTCTGTCTGTCTATCTGTGCGTATGTTTGTGCGTTCGTGAGTGTGTGTGTGTGAGTGTGTGTTTGTGTGTGTGTGTGTGTGTGTGTGTGTGTGTGTGTGTGTGTGTGTGTGTGTGTGTGTGTGCGAGTGTGTGTGTCTCTCCGTCTCATTTTCTGTGTGTGTCTGTGTCACGACCGACCCTGGAGGTCTGCCCTGACAGGATCGGTCTAGGTGGGAGTGAAGGGAGTGACTGACCTCACACGCCCCGCAAGAGACCACACAATAAAGATTACGATACAACACCCCATTTATTCACACAGCAAAAATAAGCATTCCAACATTCACAACATGCACAAACACAATCAAGCACTTCACGCACACAACACGCACAATCACAATCAAGCACTCCCACACCCCCAACATGCACGATTATAAATAAATATTTCACCATACGACGTACACAATCACAATTACAGCATTCTAGCACATATAACATATACACAATTATAAAGAAATATTTCCAGCATCGATCCTTTCTAGCACCATGGAGTGCGTCCACACCCCTGCTCCTGTCAAGCCTGCTGGGAGCACCCTGTCGCACTAGGTGCTCCGAGCCGGGTCGGTTCTCGCAGGGAGTCGCTCAAAGCCGACACCTTCGACTCACAAGCCGGCAGTGAAGAGCGCGTCCCGTGGGGGGGGGGGGGGGGGGGGGGAAGGAAAACGAGGCGCTGTTACTGGAGGTCCTGGACGGGGTCAGGGCCGGCCAGTCAAGACGGCGGGCTCCCCACCAGTCCGCGGTCCCGACCAGGGCGTGGTCTCGACCAGCGCGTGGCACCGTTCAGTCCGTAGTCTCAGCCAGACCGTGGCCTCGACCAGCACGTGGCACCATCCAGTCCGTAGTCTCAGCCAGAACGTGGCCTCGACCAGCACGTGGCACCATCCAGTCCGTGCTCCAGGTGAAGCCCCCGGGAGGGGGGAGGACGTAGCTGGGAGGAGAGGAGAAAGGGAGGGAAGGAAGAAGGAAGGAGGAAGGAAGAAGGAAGGAAGAAGGAAGGAGGAAGGAGGAAGGAGGAAGGAAGGAAGAAGGGTACAGCTACCGTGGGTGACCCCGAAAAGGCGGGTCAGATGACTCTCTCTACCCTCTGTCCAGTCGAGAGGACAGAGGCGAAGATGCGGAAACAGAAGAAGTGATGTCCCTCTCCTACAGGCCGACTGCAGGAATTGAAAGTACTGACTGTACTCTCGATGATACGGTAAAGAACCAAGACTGGAGCAGGCGCCCCAGAGACATCTTCCGCTCGAGTGAAGAGCTAACCTCCCTCAGCAATGGCGGCGAACATGCCACCCTACGTCACAGAGTGAGCATACTTCAAACTAAAAGAAATGAAGCACGTGCGACAGGTAAAAAGACAGGCGAGAGGCCGATAGACAGAAAGTTCGAGAGAAAGGTACCGACCACCCGTGAACCCACAGGATAAACAGCGCGGGCAGTGGAATAAGAGAGAGAGAGAGAGAAAACAAACCGAAGTTGAGCTGAACTACACCAAGGTGCAACCGCACCACAAGCCACATCAAGGGACGGATACACGACAACAGCAACGACAATAAACAAATAAGTAATTCCGCCACCCTAGGTGGGTCGAACGTCGTAGGCCTCGTGACAAACTCGTGACAAACCCCCTTCTAAAAGCATCTGTTTCTCTGAGATACAGTGCTCCTTTGAACCTTGACGCATGTGCAAATTCACAACAATGGGACCGAACCCAACTCTCTGTGATCGACAGAGTACGATAAATCCAATACAAACATTCCACGATAGAATCACGCCGAGAAATACATAATACTACATTTACCAAACAACTAAGCAAACCTTCCAACCATGAAAGTAACAATCCGAACCACTGATGATTCACTACCGTTAACATCACTGAAGTGAAAACTGTCACTCCACCTAACACAGAGACCAAAAAGGGGATATAACCCTGGTTGAGGGGAGGTGTCCCTCTGACTGATTTCCCAATGTGCTAACTACGGAGCTCGGCTAAGATAGTCAGCATCCGTATTACAGGAACCCTTGATATGACGGAAAGTGAACGCATGACTCTGCAGCTCCACTGCCCAACCCATGAGTCGACGACTGACTGGCCGGATCCGGTCCAGGTACTGGAGAGGATGATGATCGCTCTCCAGTACAAACTTCCGGCCGTACTTCTTCTTGGGCACGCCAGTGCGCGTCCAAATCTGCCTGAGAGATTCAGCAACAGTAGGGGCATCGATAGTCCTAAGCGGGACAGCCTCGGGGTTTATCGACTCGCAGATTCTACCACTACCGAAGTGTAGCGGTGACCGCGATCGGATGGAGGATTAATGGGTCCCACCAGGTCAACCCCAACCTTGCTGAATGCCTCCCCAACCAGTGGTACTGACCCTAGGGGAACACGCTTCAAGCGACCCTTAGGCGTTGTCCGTTGGCAGACATCGCAACTGCGGCAGTACTGCCTAACCTGTGAGTTCATCCCTGGCCAAAAGAAGTCTTGTCTTACTCGCTCGAGAGTCCGCTTGGAGCCCATATGACCTGCCATGGGGGAATCGTGGGCCTGCCGGAGAACAGACTCTCTCAGGCTTTGGGGAACCACAAGCTGTTTGGCCACACGATCTGCCTGGGTGAAAACCCTAAAAAGGATCCCTTGTGGAGCTATAAAGCTCACCTTGGCGTGTCGGGCCGACTGAGTGGGATGATCCACAAGTTGTCGTAGGCGTTGGACATCCAAGTCCCTGGCCTGAAGACGGATAATGCTAGCAGGATCGGCCCTTGCCAGAACTCGTTAGAGATCGGCTGAAGAACGGGACGCAATTCCTGTTCCTGCTTCTTAGCTTTGGCGCGTGTGGTGACTCCCACACACGCCTGTACGGGCAAATCCGTAGACACGGGCTGACTGTGTCCGTCTGCGAAGGTGATAGTATTCCCTATGATAAGGGAATACAGAGGTCGCTCCACCGCGATGGCCCATACTTCGCCACAGAAGTAGGGGGGTGGAGATAGAAACGAGTACTGAAGGACGGGTGGAGGTAAAACCAGCCTCCAACCCGCACACATCGTAACTGGCGCCCCGCCGGGCCTTAGGGGAAACTAAATCCTTATCCACAAAGAGTGTTGATGCTCCGAATCCCTGATGGTGTCGACCAAGGATGAAACCAACAACAGAGAGAAACACTGGGCACTCTGAATCACCAGAAGCTTGGATGGAACCCACGTTAGCCGAGGCACGAGGATGCTGGAAAGGACTAGCCCCATGACTACCAGCGGCTCTAGGGCAATCTTTCCTGATGTGGCCAGGACGACCACAAAGAAAACAAAATCGAGGTGCTGAGGTCCCGATGGACTGCCTGCCTTATTCGACCCGCTAGCAGTTGTCGGCGCCTTATTGCCACTAAATCTGTGGAGGGCTTCCTCTCCGTATCTGGGCGATGCCCATAAGCCTGCGAGCTTCAGCAAACACCTCAGCGGTGTGAATCGCAGCCGCGAAATCCTGAGGTGCTGTCTCGCCTATCCGGATCCTCAACTCTGGGGACACAGTGTTGGTGAGCTGTTCAATGAGGATCAGATCCTCCAGCTCCAACTTAGCCAACTGACGCCAGTACCCTAGCGTTTTGCGCAGCCTATCACCAAACTGCACGAAGGTCTCGTCATTATTCTTCTTCATGGACCTGAACTTCCTCCTGTACGTCTCTGGGGTAAGGTGGAAACGCTTACGCAGAGCCAACTGCATGTCTGCATAAGACGCACCTTCGTTTAGAGTGAGCACACACTCCCTTGCAGCACCAGATAACCCAGAAAAAAGGTGCATAGCCTTCTGTTCCTCAGACAATTGATATGAACTAGCCACCTTGTCAAAATGTTCCAGGAACATATCAATGTCCTCACTAGGTCTGAACTCTGGAAGCTTTAACTTTGGGCCTCTAACTCTATCACCTGCCTGGTGATTAACTCCCTGACTTACAGGTGTGGGAGACCGCGAAAGAAGTTGTTCCATCTCCTCCCTACGCAGAGCCTCCATCCTGTCTAGTTCTTCCCTACGGAGGGCAGCCTCCTCCCTACGCTGAGCAACCTCTTCCTTACGAAGAGCCTCCTGTCGGGCAGCTTCTTCCTTACGAAGGGTCTCCTGTCGGGCAGCTTCTTCCTTACGAAGGGCCTCCTGTCGGGCAGCCTCTTCCCTACGCAGCATAGCCTCTTCCCTATGCAGATCTCCTGTCTGTCAGTCTCCTCTCTGCGCAGAGCCTCTATCCTATCCAACTCTTCCCTACGCAGGGTTTCCTGCCCAGCAGCCTCTTCCCTACGCTGAGTAGCCTTTCCCTACGCTGAGCAGCCTCTTCACTACGCTGCCGCTCCAGAAACATCAGGACGGACGTGATGTCCTGGGAAGGATTCACCACTCCCGACACGGGAGGATGACCCGACTGACCCGTCCCTTGGGTCTCGACCTTACCATGAGGAAAGTCTCCCGGGGCATACTCCTTACGAGGGGAAGCCTGGAGAGGAGAAGGTTTCGGTCTCTGCGACCCAACAGAAGCCCATGTTGCTTCGCTATGCTCTGGCGCTTCCGAGCGGAAGTGCCAGTCGGGGTCTCGACAGGCAGACCCCCCAGCGAAGAGGTAGTAAAAGTACCCACTGGACTACCTGCTACAGCACTGGAATAGTAGAAGTTACCGTAGTCGAAGTACTGGTACTAATAGTAGGGACTACAGTAACATTTTGAATACCTTTCTTCTTCGACGCACGCGTCGCCATACCACCAGCGCCGGACGTCGCCATGACAACAATATCCTACGGTTTTCAAATACAGGGGAAAGACAATTCCACTAGAAAAAAAAAAAAACAAATATTTTAGGGGCGTGTGTATATGTGTGTATGTGTGTGTGTGCGTGTGTGCGGACAAGTTCCGGCTGCTCCCACTCTGGCAACACCGCGCTCTACAGCACGAGCAACAGTGCGGTGGGGCTCACTGAAAAAAAAAAAAAAAAAAAACTATGTCCGGCTGCCCCCACTCTGGCAACACCGCGCTCCACAGCACGAGCAACAGTGCGGTGGGGCTGGCCGGAAAAAAAAAAAAAAAAAAAAAACTGGCAGACGGAATCCGGAGAGAGGAAAAACAAAGGGACACCAACGTCCGATACAACCCCTGTACTCAATAACCGGTAGAGAAAAAAAAAAAACAAGAACTGGCTAAATACAAAACAGGAACGGAAGACTGAGCGGCAACAGAAAGGCAAGACTTACGGCTGTACCTGCGTGAGGTACCCGGCGGAAGGAGGTCTGGACGTGGTCGACTCCCCTCGGTCTCACCTCGACTCCCGAGTCACACCGGATGTTCCCTCAGGCCACAACAAGACTCCCTTCACTCTAGAGTCACCCAGCCAACCACCCACGAACAAACACGACAAACTGACTAAACATATACAAAACAGACAAAACTAAACAGGTACTCGGGAAACGAGAGAGAGACAGCCAGAGCCCTTCACATCCCGGACGAGCCCCCACAATTGTCACGACCGACCCCTGGAGGTCTGCCCTGACAGGATCGGTCTAGGTGGGAGTGAAGGGAGTGACTGACCTCACACGCCCCGCAAGAGAGACCACACAATAAAGATTACGATACAACACCCCATTTATTCACACCAGCAAAATAAGCATTCCAACATTCACAACATGCACAAACACAATCAAGCACTTCAACGCACACAACACGCACAATCACAATCAAGCACTCCCACACCCCCAACATGCACGATTATAAATAAATATTTCACCATACGACGTACACAATCACAATTACAGCATTCTAGCACATATAACATATACACAATTATAAAGAAATATTTCCAGCATCGATCCTTTCTAGCACCATGGAGTGCGTCCACACCCCTGCTCCTGTCAAGCCTGCTGGGAGCACCCTGTCGCACTAGGTGCTCCGAGCCGGGTCGGTTCTCGCAGGGAGTCGCTCAAAGCCGACACCTTCGACTCACAAGCCGGCAGTGAAGAGCGCGTCCCGTGGGGGGGGGGGGGGGGGGGGGGGGGGAAGGAAAACGAGGCGCTGTTACTGGAGGTCCTGGACGGGGTCAGGGCCGGCCAGTCAAGACGGCGGGCTCCCCCACCAGTCCGCGGTCCCGACCAGGGCGTGGTCTCGACCAGCGCGTGGCACCGTTCAGTCCGTAGTCTCAGCCAGACCGTGGCCTCGACCAGCACGTGGCACCATCCAGTCCGTAGTCTCAGCCAGAACGTGGCCTCGACCAGCACGTGGCACCATCCAGTCCGTGCTCCAGGTGAAGCCCCCGGGAGGGGGGAGGACGTAGCTGGGAGGAGAGGAGAAAGGGAGGGAAGGAAGAAGGAAGGAGGAAGGAAGAAGGAAGGAGGAAGGAAGAAGGAAGGAGGAAGGAAGAAGGAAGGAGGAAGGAAGAAGGGTACAGCTACCCGTGGGTGACCCGAAAAGGCGGGTCAGATGACTCTCTCTACCCTCTGTCCAGTCGAGAGGACAGAGGCGAAGATGCGGAAACAGAAGAAGTGATGTCCCTCTCCTACAGGCCGACTGCAGGAATTGAAAGTACTGACTGTACTCTCGATGATACGGTAAAGAACCAAGACTGGAGCAGGCGCCCCCAGAGACATCTTCCGCTCGAGTGAAGAGCTAACCTCCCTCAGCAATGGCGGCGAACATGCCACCCTACGTCACAGAGTGAGCATACTTCAAAACTAAAAGAAATGAAGCACGTGCGACAGGTAAAAAGACAGGCGAGAGGCGATAGACAGAAAGTTCGAGAGAAAGGTACCGACCCCGTGAACCCACAGGATAAACAGCGCGGGCAGTGGAATAAGAGAGAGAGAGAGAGAAAACAAACCGAAGTTGAGCTGAACTACACCAAGGTGCAACCGCACCACAAGCCACATCAAGGGACGGATACACGACAACAGCAACGACAATAAACAAATAAGTAATTCCGCCACCCTAGGTGGGTCGAACGTCGTAGGCCTCGTGACAAACTCGTGACAGTCTGTGTGCATGTGTTATGTGTATGTGTTATGTGTGTGTGTGTGTGTGTGTGTGTGTGTGTGTGTGTGTGTGTGTGTGTGTATGTGTGTGTGTGTGTGTGTGTGTGTGTGTGTGAGAGGGTGCGTGCGAGCGTGTGTGCGTGCGGCTATGTGTGTGTGTGTGTATGTGTGTGTGTGTGCGTGCGTGTGAGCGTGTATGCGTGCGGCTATGTGTGTGTGCGTATGTGTGTGTGTCTGTGTGCGTGTGCGTGCGTTCGCGCGCGTACGTGTTTTTGTGTGTTTGCGTGCGTATGTGCCTGCGTGCGTGCGTGCGTGTGTGTGTGTATGTGTGTGCGTGTGTGTGTGCGCGCGCGCGCGCGTGTGTGTGTGCGTGTGTGTGTGTGCTTGCCTCTGTGTGTGATTGTGTATGTGAGTTCGTGCATGTGCGTGTGTGTATGCGTGCGTCTGTGTGTGCCTGCCTGTCTGTGTGCCCGTGTGTGTGTGTGTGTGTGTGTGTGTGTGTGTGTGTGTGTGTGTGTGTGTGTGTGTGTGGTGTATGTGCGCGTGTGTGTTTGTATTCGTGTGCGTGCGTGTGCGTGCGTGTGCGTGTGTGTGTGTGCGTGTGTGTGTATGCGTATGTGCGTGTGTGTGTATGCGTATGTATGTGTATGTTTCTTTGCGTATGCGTGTTCGTGTGCGTGTGCGTGTGCGTGTGCGTATGTGTGTGGGTGGGTACGTGCATGGTACATGTGTGTTTGTGTACGTACGTGTGTATGTGTTTGTGTACGTACGTGTGTATGTGTTTGCGTATTTACGTCTCTCTCTCTCTCTCTCTCTCTCTCTCTCTCTCTCTTCTCTCTCTCTCTCTCTCTCTCTCTCTCACTCTCTCTCGGGAGTTCAGCTGTGACCGTCGATGGAGTCGGACGTAAAGCTTGAGAGCTCTGAACCAGGCCGCGGCTACCTGTGTTTTTACCTTAGCAAAGTGAACAGGTGTCAACCTAGGCATGGCAAGCAACAGCGGTACGAGCATTGCGGTTGTCGACGGAAAAGATTCTACTTTGATTCAGTGTGCTTCCTTGCCTTTCACATTGAGAAGATATCCAACGGATCATTGACTCCCAAACCTCTGTATTTAATGATAAACTTTCCATATCATGTCAGAGATATCCTGCGTCAAACTTTCAATACAAAACCTGTCGTATGACGTGGCAGATTTGAAGCAACGAACCTTGGCGATTAAAACTTCGTCTGATAAAGTGAAGGAAAAAACAGGAATATCTTGCTGCTAAGGTCGACGATCTAGAAGAAGATCTCGTGGAACTTAAGAAAAAGGTTGAAGCTGAGGTGGACAAACTGGAAGAAATATCTCGAAGGGATAATCTCCGTTTCTTCAACATTCCAGAATCCCCTGATGAAAAGCTACGAGTCGTGTTGCCGACAAGGTAGTAAACGTTTTACAAAACACGGTCCCAAATAAAGCATGGACTCGTGACGACGTTGTTGGGGCCCACCGCTTGGGAGGTCGTACCAACACCTCTCTATCAAACCCACGACCCATGATCGTGAAAATGGCGCGCTGGAAAGACAAGTGGCGATCCTCAGCTCCGGAAGAGAAGCCCTGAAGAAGAAAGGGGTGAAAGTCGCCAGGGACTGACCACTGACACTGACACTTTATGAATAAACATACATACATGTTCATTTCAAGGGGATAGCAAAATGGATATACCATTCACACAATTCGTAGTCCCACGCACATCATATTCGAATGAAGGCAGGCCAACAATAAATTCTTGAAAATTAATCAACAGGATATCAATAGGAGCACGCACCAATAGTTAAGCCTCAGCATTTTCGACCGTCAAAGTAATTGACCACTGACATTCTGTCGATCATAATCAATCATCAATCCCTAATCATAGAGGCCACTGATCAATACTGATAATCAGTCATCATTATCAATTGAATCATTTATCCTCAGTGTTCGTCAATTCGACTTAAATCGCTATCCTCTCCCATATCCTATCCTCAACATACTACTAAAAAAAATAACTGATCAACAGTCATCAGTCATCCTCCATCTTTGGCCATTTATCAAAAGTCAATCATCCATAAAAGCCCACTAACGTTATTCACGCTTGATCCCCAATTAGTCTTCAGTTCTCGTTAATAACTGAGATCCTCAATCATTATTAATCAAAGTTTACGAGCATCCACCATTAACTTCATTCCTACGGAATATTTGTTAGAGCTTAATTTGTCCATTCAAAATCATCATTCCACAGCATGAACACACACTCTCTTCAGTTCTTCCTCTTGTATCAGCTGTGATCTTCTTCGGAAAATGTTGTACAGAAAACGTGAGACTTGTCTTACAGACATTTCATCGGCACAGGACATTACATACGACACACTTCCTTCAGCGTTATTGACGGCATTCACATTTTCTCTAAATATTTCATACACCCTGCATTCAAACAACACATGTGACTCGTCTTCCATAGCTCCTTTGCAAACCGGACATAATAAATGTCTTGGTACCACATCCCTGCTGCATCTCAGTTTATGCACCCTTATCGGAAAATGCCAAATCTAAACTTAACATACACTTCTTCCTGACACCGTGATATCTCGTAATCCAAATAACGTTCTGTTCGTAGGAACTGCTTTAAGTTAGAATACAGTTCAAAACGTTCTGCTGATTCCAGTTTATCATGCCAGTTTGTGTATACTGATCAGCGAGTCTGTCTCTGTCTAAAAATATGATGAAACTGTTCATATCGCCAACACTCTGTTGCAACCAAACATCTCCAAATCCATTTACAAATAATAACACAAGCCAGAGAGCCGTCGTGAAGGAGCACAGGGACAAGGACATGTATGCATACTTCAAGGCCGGTAAGCTGGTCGTTCTGGTCCTCTACGAAGCAGGGGAAACTGGAGCAGGCCTGGCCAGGGGGGACAACACCAGGACCAGCAAGGACGACAGGCAAAGGGCAAGGCAGCGCGGCTCCTCTCCGGATTCAGCTGGCAAAAGGACCTCCTCTGGTCTCCTCAACCCTGGTGAGCGGCCGTTACGGGGTTCATCGAGGCCATCCACCCTGCCAAGAGGCCCCGCCCACCCAGCCACCCTGAAATGCAGACTGCTGATACCGAACAAACTGAAAATGTGTGGATGTGACGTGACGGTCCGGCCTCAAGAAACTGTTCAGAACATGACGACTCGGTTACTGAATTCAGTGACTCCACAGACTACTGTGAGATAAACGAGTTGTCTTTTCTTTATTGGAACATTAGGGGTCTCATGGGAAAATTTGCAGAAAGAGACTTTACTGAACATATAAATGAATACGATATTTTATGTTTTGTCGAGAGATTTCAACGCGAAAAGATTTCCGTTGTAAACAGTTTATCTGATTATGCTTGTTTTTCATCTCCTGCCATCAAACGGTCAACACACGGTAGGTGTAGTGGTGGGGTTCTCATTTGGGTTAGAAAATGCTATGCTGATTATGTTACAGAAATTGACATGGATTATGATCATATTGTGCGTGTTAGATTTGATAAGAGGGTGTTTGGTACGAACTCTGATGTCGTTTTACTAAATTGTTACTGTCCTCCTCATTCATCACTGTCCTATAGAACTGTGGCAACAGAATGTCATATTAACACCATTGAAGAGTGCCTCGCTAATTTAGTTCTTGAACTGGACACACCAAACCTCCTTGTTTGTGGCGACTTTAATGCCAGGACAGGGAATCTTCAACCAAATCCATAAATGTTTGAAACTGATCCGGAAAATATCACCAGTCATGGATCCGATGTTATAATTCCATGCCGCTATGCTGAAGATATTTGTGTAAATGACTATGGAAAACATTATCATACATGTGTGTATGTTTGGAACTGGATATTTTCAATGGTTTATGTTCCCCTGAGAAGTCTGATAAATTTACATTCTTGTCAGCAACAGGTAGTAGCACAAATGACTATGTCCTTGGTTACCAGACTTTCTAGATTCCTGTATCTCTCTTGAAATTCAACAGAGAGTTGAATCTAACCACATGCCTCTATATTTGACGCTGAAAACAAAATCAAGTTCGAAAGAAGATTACGAAAATTGTTGTCATGTTACAAAATATGTTTGGGCCAATTGGCCAATCATAAGAAAGATCTGATAATAGAACGTTTGAACAGCCCATTCTTCAAAGATAAACTAACCTTCGCTACTGTACAGATAGAAGTTTCTTGCGATGAAGCACCTGATACATTTACAATGCTTTATTAGATTCAGCATCCTGTATGCGGAAAGATGTGATTAATTCCAAATTAAATTGCAGTGGTGAAAATAAATGGTACGATAAGGAATGTAAACAAGCAAAGAAGAAAGCTTTGCATGCCTACGCAGATACCGTAGAAATAAAACAATAATAAAAAAAAAACTGCGTACAGCATGGAAACAAAATCATATAAAGATCTGCTGAAAACAAAAGAAAGACTACAAGAGGGACAAAGTACAGAGAATTCTTGAAAATACCCACAGTTCAAAAGATTTCTGGAAAGATATGAAAAGTTGCAAACCCATAAAACATGTTAAAAATAGCATTCCTGAAGAGACATGGTTTGATCACTTCAACGCCCTGCTAAATGATATTAGCTCTAATGATTCAAACGAGCATGACATAAACTATGTCAACCAGGAAAAAAGATTTAGATCCAGATGAGCTTAACAGCGAAACAGAAATCAGAGAGCAGTAAGTCAGGAAAGGCCCCAGGCCCATACCAAGTTTTAAATGAATCCCTTGAACTGTCTGAACACACTATTCCTTTATTTATTAAAATCTTTCAACACACTATTTGCTGAGGGTAAATACCCAAAGGAATGGTGCAAGAGCATCATAATACCACTATTCAAAAAAGCGATCTTAAAAACCCAGGGAACTATCGTGGAATAAATCTTTTAAGTTCATCAGCAAGTTGAATACGCATATTCTAAACTGGCGTTTAACTCACTGGGCTGAAAACAATCCTGTAATACTTGAGTGTCAAGCAGCTTTCCCTAAAGACTATAGAACTACTGATCACAAATTTACATTGTTTGCTTTTGTCCAACGATATATTGTACAAAAGAAAAAAACACTGTCTATCCTTTGTCGATTTTCAAAAGGCCTTTGACACGGTCAAAAGAGGTGTGTTATGGAATGTTATGGTAAAGATAGGCGCCAAAGGGAAAATGTTAGAGGCCTTAAAAGCAATGTATCAATCTGTACAGTGTTGTATACGCTCCTCAGCAGGTTTTACCGAGTATTTTGAGTGTTTCCAAGGATTGAAGCAAGGTTGTTTAGCTTCACCTACATTATCCAGCAGCAGTGATCACGACAACGGACTTCCAGTGCCCCCACTGTTCCAGACTCTGCGCCTCCAGATTGGGGCTGCAGAGCCACCTCCGCGTACATCGATGAGC
>JAFLJL010015278.1:35000-39836 GCA_018398815.1 Conus ventricosus | reverse complement strand
AGAGGAGAGAGAGAGAGAGAGAGAGAGAGAGAACGGATACCAATACGGATCAGAGAGAGAGAGAGAGGGATACCAATACGATACGAAAGGGATCACAGAGAGAGAGAGAGAGAGAGAGAGAGAGAGAGAGAGAGAGAGAGAGAGAGAGAGAGAGAGAGAGAGATGGCTGTCAATGTCATCTCACTGCAGTATTCTCGTGGACAGCACGATTTTGTTGTTCATTTTTCATTTTTACAGCTTGAGTCTCACTATCTATCTAATGTAGTGATTTTTGAGCAGCTGGTGTGTGGTGTGTGTGTGTGTGTGTGTGTGTGTGTGTGTGTGTGTGTGTGTGTGTGTGTGTGGATGTGTATTAGAGCAGAACACACACACACGAGAGAGAGAGAGAGAGAGAAAAGAGAGAGAGAGAGAGAGAGAGAGGGAGAGGAGAGAGAGAGAGAGAAGAAGAAGAAGAAGAAGAAGAAGAAGAAGAAGAAGAAAAGAAGAAGAAAACAAGAGAAAACGAAGAAGAAGGGCATTTACATTTGCAAATGATATTTTCGATCTGATCGTATGTAAAACTGCAAACAGATATTTTTATGCAGGTATTTTATCAACGGTAACTACACAGATAGCCTGTCACAATATTTTCTTCCTGTGCCTGAATCATTTTGCTTCTCAGTCTTCACAGATTATTACAGATTATTACGAATGACGTGTCATGCATTATTACACTTTCGTCATTTTTCGGCCGAAAGACAAGTTGCCTATTTACCGAATGTTCCAGTGAGGACGGAGACTTGGTTCTAATTGGCCTTGCCAACACTTGCAGCCACAGTGCGCTACGTGCCTGGCAGCCATTCCAGACTGAGAGGTGGAGAAGATGGGGAAGGAAGCTGAAGAGAGGTGGGGAAAATGGTGGAGAGACGGGGGGGGGGGGGGGGGGGGGGGGGGGAGCGATGGCGGGTTAGAGTGGTTTCTGCCAAGTAAAGCCATTTGTCAAAGGTCTGCTGTTCAGACACGATTAGCTGCTGGCGATTTTTGCAACACGTGCAAATTGTGCTTGCTTACCTCCCATTCCTCCCCCCCCCCCCCCCCCCCCCCCCCCCCCCCCCCCTCCCCCCCGGCTGAGAAGAGCCCTGGCAAACACGGATTACAGCTCCATCCTGTCTGGGGATTCAGACGACTGCTTGCTTGCTTGCTTATGGCAAGAATGGGGGTGGGAGGGGGGTGGGGACGCGAGTAAGTGGAAAGACGTGGAGGAGTAGGAGGTGGAGGTGGAGTGGAGGAGGAGGAGGAAGAGGAGGAGGAGGAAGAGAAGGTGAGGTGGAGGAGGAGGAGGAAGAGGAGAAGGGAGAAGAGAGAGAGCACCAAAAAGGAATAGGATGGAGTTTGGTTTATTACCCGAGCTTGCAGCTTTGCCTTTCAACAAGGCACAAGAGCCAAGGCCGTCAGTTCTGCATTCTTACAACCTGATTCACGGTGCTTCAACCCAGCCATGTCATGCTTCTTCTTTTTTCTTCTTTTTTTTTTTTTTGGAGGGGGGGGGGGGGGGGGAAGGGGGTGAGGGTACGGGGGTTAGCAAACGTCTGTCTCTGTCCCTGCAGTTCTAGGCCTGGCATCATGAAGGGGCATGACGGCATAGCTGGCTATAGTCTGCACCATTCTGCCTGGCGTCATGGAAGGGGCAATGACGGCATAGCTTGGCTATAGCTGCACCATTCTGCCTGGCGTCATGAAAGGGGCATGACGGCATAGCTTGGCTATAGTCTGCACCATTCTGCCTGGCGTCATGAAAGGGGCATGACGTCATAGCTTGGCTATAGTCTGCACCATTCTGCCTGGCGTCATGAAGGGGGCATGACGGCATAGCTTGGCTATAGTCTGCACCATTCTGCCTGGCGTCATGAAGGGTGCATGACGTCATAGCTTGGCTATAGTCTGCACCATTCTGCCTGGCATCATGAAGGGGCATGACGTCATAGCTTGGCTATAGTCTGCACCATTCTGCCTGGCGTCATGAAGGGGGCATGACGGCATAGCTTGGCTATAGTCTGCACCATTCTGCCTGGCGTCATGAAGGGGGCATGACGGCATAGCTTGGCTATAGTCTGCACCATTCTGCCTGGCGTCATGAAAGGGGCATGACGGCATAGCTTGGCTATAGTCTGCACCATTCTGCCTGGCATCATGAAAGGGGCATGACGGCATAGCTTGGCTATAGTCTGCACCATTCTGCCTGGCATCATGAAAGGGGCATGACGGCATAGCTTGGCTATAGTCTGCACCATTCTGCCTGGCGTCATGAAAGGGGCATGACGGCATAGCTTGGCTATAGTCTGCACCATTCTGCCTGGCGTCATGAAAGGGGCATGACGGCATAGCTTGGCTATAGTCTGCACCATTCTGCCTGCCGTCATGAAAGGGGCATGACGGCATAGCTTGGCTATAGTCTGCACCATTCTGCCTGGCATCATGAAAGGGGCATGACGGCATAGCTTGGCTATAGTCTGCACCATTCTGCCTGGCATCATGAAAGGGGCATGACGGCATAGCTTGGCTATAGTCTGCACCATTCTGGGGTCGGAATCTTCTTGAGATGGACAAAAAATTTGGAGCAGTCACTATTAGGTCAGCGGAGGGCGACCCACCAGAGGAGACACTGCAGTGCTGGCTGTTCTGGTCACTGCTGTCGTCACTTCAGCAATGTGCAGTGCTGGCTGTTCTGGTCACTGCTGTCGTCACTTCAGCAATGTGCAGTGCTGGCTGTTCGGATCACTGCTGTCGTCACTTCAGCAATGTGCAGTGCTGGCTGTTCGGATCCAGCGTTCGGAGGACAACCCATCGGCAAGCCCATCACCCTCCCAACACCCATCCGCAGCCACCCACCGTCCGCTTACAACAATCAGCGGTTAATTTGAGGCTGCAGTAGCTCAGCTGACAGAGCACCGGACTCGTAATCTTGGTGACCCTGGGGTTGCGGGTTTGAATCCCCGCCGGGCCGTTTTAAGACAGGGGGATTTTTTTACCTCGGAGTTTAAACTGGTTCCGACTCGCATTTCCCACACAGTCCTTCGAATAAGGCTATAAAACCGAGGTTCCGTTTGTGTGAACGCACGCGTAACAGTTTGCACACACGTCAAATCCCATCACCAACCTTCGGAAGAGAAGGCCCAGTTTGGCCGTTGGTATGGATGACACGTTACACACAGCATGCACCCTGCGTGAGAAATGGAAAGAATGAAGGCAGTCAGGAAATGGAGCGAACGACATTGAACGATATGGACTGGATGACACGGGAAACGACTGAATGAAGCGCCAGCTGGCAGCTCTTCAGTCGGCACTACCCAGGTAGGCAGCCCGTTGCGTTCACGAGGATTTTAGCACTAAAGCACTATATAACCCGTGTCAGCGTTTTGAGGCCTGCCATGAATTTGAGCCAGTATTTAATATTAAACTAGTAACTGATCAAAAGAACAACTCCCCGCCAGTTATTTCCCTTTTTTGTTTGTTTTTCATTGTTATTTTTGTTTTGTTGTTGTTGTTGTTTTGTTGTTGTTGTTGTTGTTGTTGTTTTGTTTTTTTTGGGTTTTTTTTGTTGTTTTGTTTTTTTTTTTGGGGGGGGGTATTTTCACCGATGAAATCACAAACAATCTTTAAATACATTACCTTCCCCTTAATTGACGTCACATTTCAGGCCTTCGCACTCACCCTGTCTTTGCGCCAGCTGGAAGCGCCCAAATAGTCCCATCCCTTTTGATTTTAATCTGTCTGCTTGGAACCCCCTGACTTGTTGTACTTATATGAAAGAAAATGAGAAGAGGCAACGTTCAGACACTAGAAGAAAAATTCTCAAAACAATCGAATTGCTGCAGTCTATAAATACTCGAGTACTTAAGCAAGGCCTTGGCGAATACATTTTTTTTTTTTTGGTGTGCAGCCTGTACTTCCCGGATGGCGCCCAAACATGAAAACTACCATTTTCGCTGCCCACCGTAATGCGTTGTCGTTCTGGTGGCTTCGGTGTGGTATACGACAGGCCCGCTATCCCTCCTTTTGCCCCCCCCCCCCTCCCCTTCCATTCACTCCTCCTCAAAGACGGTTATCCCCATACGATGTATTATATTTGGTGATCATGGGCGTTCGGACTAAACGGAACTGATCAACATTCTACCATCACACTTACTTCCTACCCGCATTCCAACCCTCTCTCAGCGTCCTCTCTCTCCTCTCCTCTCGCTCCCCCCTCCCCCAACGCTTACCTTGCTTACCTCCCATCTATCGTCCCCCTTCCCCTCTCTCATCTCTTAACCCTAAGCTCAAGATCAGGATATGTAGTCAAGCCCCCCCCCCCCCCTCCCATCCTTGCCCTCCTCCTCGTCCTCCTCCTCCTCCTCCTTCACCTCCTCCTCCTCCCAGAATACAGTTAAAGGGTTTGGCCCTAACTGCCTCAATGAAAACAGGTTTACTGAGACTGTACCCACTCGTTCTGTCCTAACTGGCTGTCCACTTCAATAAAACTCCGTTTATTTGCTCTACAGTCACCCTCCCTGAGAGGTCCACTCACACTAATTTACGACTCCCTGCAAGTCAGACAAGTGGCCATCTTAATGGGATTCGTCCCAGCGAAATTGGAATGGGGAGGAAGGCAGGGGGACGGGGAGGGAGGGGGAAGGGGAAGGGGAGATGGACGAGAGAAAGGCCGAGGTGGGGGGCAGGGGAGGGGGGGGGGGGGGGGGGAGGGACTACAGAGATCGTCGTTTCCAGCGACTCTCCGGCAGTTGTACTCTTTCCTTATCGTCATTGCCCTGGAGAGAAGATAATCAGCTTTGGAAGACTTTCCCCTCCCCAGAGCTG
>JAFLJL010015278.1:0-30000 GCA_018398815.1 Conus ventricosus | reverse complement strand
ATGACCTGAACGAGGAGAAAAACTTGCAGGAAGACAACGGTGGGGAGGAGGGGGAAGATGAGGGGGACGGTGGTGGGATCCAGGAGAGAAGGTGGGTTGGGACAGCTAAGTGATTTTAGGAAGGTGGTGGTGGCTGAGAATGGTGGGGGGGGGGGGGGGGGGGGGGGTCGGGAATAGCTTGGTATTGTCTGCTAAACAAGGAGGCATTGAGGCTGACTCTTTGCTGATGTTGCCGTCAGCGGTCGGCTGGTGGTTCCAAGACAATGACGGGGGGAAAAGACTTATGATGTCTAAATAACGAGAGAGAGGAGAGAGAGAGAGAGAGAGGAGAGAGAGAGAGAGAGAGAGAGAGAGAGAGAGAGAGAGAGACAGACAGACAGACAGAGACAGAGAGACAGAGAGACAGAGAGAGAGAGAGACAGAGACAAGACAAAGAGACACTTACACACATACCGAGAGAGAGAGAGGGGGGGGGGGGGGCGCGGAGAAACAGAGAGCCAGAGACAGACACACACTCACACACATACAGAGAGAGAGAGACACACATAGAGAGAGACAGAGACAAGAAAGACAGAGACAGACACACACACACATACAGAGACAGACAGAGACAGACAGACACAGAGAGACAGGCAGAGAGAGAGAGAGAGAGAGAGAGAGAGAGGAGAGAGAGAGAGGAGAGAGAGAGAGAGAACGATAATGTAAGATACAGAAGAAAAACAACAACGAAGAAAAGCTGAAAAGGGTAAGGGCGGGGGGGGGGGGGGGGCGGGGAGGGAAGGGGGGGGGGGGCAGGGGGGGGGCTGAAGCTTGTTAAAGAAGAAAAAAAACTTAGACAAATAAACTAAGATTTAAGAAAACGAGAGAGAGAGAGAGAGAGATGAGAGGAGAGAGAGAGAGAGAGAGAGAGGAGAGAGAGAGAGAGAGAGGGGGGTGGGGGAGTCAACACATTTTCAGCACCTGAACAGGAAACAGACGTCTTGAAAGAAAAGGTGTAAAAACGCGGACAGGAAACTTCCGACGATTATTTTTTTCTAGCATCAACCTCGAGCACAACATTTCAACAAGGGCAAGGGCGACGCGCGGGTGGAAAGGGGGAGTGGTGGA
This sequence comes from Conus ventricosus, assembly GCA_018398815.1. Classification (NCBI taxonomy): domain Eukaryota; kingdom Metazoa; phylum Mollusca; class Gastropoda; order Neogastropoda; family Conidae; genus Conus; species Conus ventricosus. The sequence continues at coordinate 28,893 of JAFLJL010015278.1, read as the reverse complement.
GAGGGGGGGGGGAAGAGCGGGGAACAGGCTGGTGGTGGTGGGGAAGAGGGCGGGGCGGGGCGGAGGGAAGAGGGGGGGGGGGGGGAGAGGGGCGTGAAGAAGGAGTAGGTGGGACAGACGGGAGCAGCCGGCACGTTGCCGGGTAACTGGAGACTGGAGATGGGGTAAGGGAAAGGCAGGCGACAGGTGAGATCCTCTACCCGCCCCCCCTTTTTCACTTTGGTAGACATTCTTCCGGTAGCTTCCAACATGGAAACAGATTTTTTTAAATTTTTTTTTCTTTTTTTGTTGAGGCGGCAAAGAGCACGTGGAAGGCCGAAGAGAGAAGAGAGAGAGAGAGAGAGAGAGAGAGAGAGAGAGAGAGAGAGAGAGAGAGAGAGAGAGTGAGGGAGGGAGAGTGAGCGAGAGAGAGGTGGAGAGAGAGGAGAGAGCGAGAGGGAGGGAGGGAGAGTGAGTGAGAGAGAGAGGTGGAGAGAGAGAGAGGAGAGAGAGAGTGAGAGAGAGAAGTGGAGAGACAGAGTTGGAGAGAGAGAGAGAGAGAGAGAGAGAGAGAGAGAGAGAGAGAGAGAGAGAGGATGGAGAGATAGAGAAGTGGACAGAGAGAGTAGTGGAGAGAGGTGAGAGAGAGGGACGGAGAGAGAACGAACGAACAAAATTTTATTTCACCAGGGTAATGAGATAAGCAAATTGCACATGCTTTTTTCCACCCAGCCCTGGGGAAAAAAAAAACCCACATGGACAACACACAGTCAATATGGCAACAAAGGGGAAAAAGTAAATACACCAGTCAACTTGCAAACTGTAAGAAGTAACAGACTAATACTACAAAAGCAAACGACAAGATCGTGCAAGCATCCATATGCGAGAGAAAGAAAGAAACAAAGAGAGAGAAAGAGAGAGAGAGAGAGAGAGAAAGAGAGCGAAAGCGGGGGTATGGGGTGTGGGCGGGACAGGGGAGGGGTGGGGGGGGGGAGAAAATACATGTAAAGTACAAATACAAACGGGGAAACAAGAGTCAAATAGACTTGAATACACTCAATACATCAATAACAAAATGCAGTTGAGCGATATCATCAATGTAAAACATGTCAGTTAGCTTAACCCATTATTGCTGTGGTTCAAATGACACGTGCAAGAGAGAGAGAGAGAAGGGGGAGATAAAAGAGAGAGAGAGAGAGGAGGGGGATGGGGGATGGAGAGAGACAGGGACAGATGAGAAAGACGGACGAGGCTAAACTGATTTAGCATCCAATCGTCCCGGCTTGAGAGAGACAAGACAAGACAAGACAAGACAAGACAAGACAAATGTTTTATTGTCATAGCATTACAGCCTTAAGACAAGGGAGTGAACATGAACAATTGTATACATATATCAATATTATTTACTGATTTCACATATGCATACGGCTTGAGAGGAGAGAGAGAGAGAGGAGAGAGAGAGAGAGAGGAGAGAGAGAGAGAGAGAGAGAGAGAGAGGAGAGAGAGAGAGAGAGAGAGAGGGAATACATGGATAGACAAACGAACAGTGAGAAAGAGGCAGACAGACAGACAGACAAACAGACAGAGAGAGACAGAGAGCAAGACAGACAGACATTTTTTCAGATTCGCACCTGAACAGACGCTGACTGCAAAACATCTGACGATTATTGTTTTGTTTTGTTTTGCTTTTTGAGAAAACAACAACAACAACAACAACAATGAACTCAATTGTTTCACAACAAGGGCAAGGGGATGGGAGGGGGGAGGGGGAAGGTGGTGACGATTAGTGGTGAGGAGTAGGGTGGGAGGAGGGGGGAGGGGGGGGGGGGGAGAGGGGGGCATGGAGAAGGGGGATGAACGAGGCGGGAACTGGGGCAGGCACTGGGTCGGGTAACTGACCCAACTGAAGATGGGGTAACTAGAAAGCCAGGCGTTAGGTGAAGTACCGCCCACTCCCCTCCTCTCCCTCTGCCAGCTTGGTGTGCATGAATACCTCCGGTCACTTCTCACAGAGACATGGAATCTTTAAGGGGAGAGCAAAGACCCCTGGAAGGATGGAAGTATTGGGGAAGAGAGAGAGAGAGAAGAGAGAGAGAGAGAGAGAGAGAGAGAGAGAGAGAGAGAGAGAGAGGCCATACATAGACAAACGGAGAGAGAGAGAGAGAGGAGAGAGAGAGAGAGAGAGAGAGAGAGAGAGAGAGAGGAGAGAGAGAGAGAGAGACTCAAGACGATTTATTCATTCAGGCCTCAGCCCATCATGAAGGGGAATGTGAACCTTTAACTGGATGAGGATATATAGCAGATTCAGATTAGAACCAATGATGATATCAATAGTAATCATGTACATTTCAGTCACAATACCTCTTAGTTTAAATTCTTTACACAGAAACAAAGAAAGGTTACGTACGTCTTCGGGTATAGTCGATGACATCAACAGACTCAATTTAAACAGTGAAGGATGTCTATAATATTTGGGCTTAATTAAGGTTTCACGTATATGTCCGAGTGCTGGGCAACAGAGAATAAAATGCACCTCGTTTTCTTGGCTCTGAGTGCATAATGGACAATTGAAGTCATTAGACATAAACATTTTATATCGATATCGGTGTACTGCCAGCTCCGAAATCTCCAGCCTAAATCTAGTTGTAATATATTTCATATGCTTATCAATATCAAAATGTAAATAAGGTTTTAAACTGTGATCACTGCAAAAAGTTATATACAAGGTGAATCTATCACTAGTTTGGATGTGATCGGACCAGATTTGCCACCGGCAGTCAATAAGCCTTCGTCGGAAGCAACATATAAAATTATGAACACTTCCGACACTTTGACTGGCCCAAACAAAACCAAATCCATATTCAAACAAGCATAAGCGAACATTTGTGGCCCAGTTTTTCTTACCTCTTGCATCCAGGTCATACAACATATCATACGCTTTACGTGGAATCCTGTAGCTCTCCATTTGGATCAACTTAGGCCAAATATACTGAACAGCAGAATTTTTATATAATGGATATCGATTCATTTCACCATGAATAAGGTCATTCGGTGTTCGCCTGTCCACCCCTAAAATTTTCTTCAAAGCAAAGAAATGGACTGATTCACAGTGAATAACAGCATCATCTAGACCCTACAATTCAGAGCCATACTATACTGCACAATTGGCTGTACCTGAGAATCAAATAATTTCATGAACAAATTAAATTCAGAAGATAAATCAAAAGACTTTTTAGCTCTGCTTGCAAGGTCTTTGCATGCAGCGGTAAAATTCAAGCGCATGGAGAACACTATTCCCAACTATTTATACACATTTACTTCAGGCAACGTCACGCCATCTTTCTCACACTCAAATAGCCACACTTCCAAAATACCATGATACTGCTCTTGATCATATTAACTTTAAGCTGAAGAGATGTTGCGGCACGCTGTAAGCTATTCAATTGAGTCTGTAAACCTGTAACTGTTTCACCCATCAAAACGACATCGTCAACCAACAATAGAATAAACAATTCAAATGCATCTAACGATAATCGAGCACCATGTCTTCCATTGTTGATTACTTCAACCGCTAATTCATTAATGAAAAGAGAAAACAGAACAGGACTGCACGCATCTTCCTGTCTTAAACCAGAAGTGCAGGCAATGTAATCTGTTGTCAGAGAACCACATCGAACTCTAGCTTTAATATCATTGTACATGCTCTTAATGCATTTGAATAATTTACCTTTTATGCCATTTTTTAAAGAGAACTGGCCACAGAATATTTCGATTAATCGTGTCAAATGCTTTTTCGAAATCAATAAATGCAACATAAAATTTCCGGTTGTAACAAAACTGTTTCTGGATGATGAGAGCTAGTAAAGAAAACATGTGGTCGACTGTTGAGTATCCTTTCTTAAATCCAGCTTGGTAATCACCTGTGATGTTTTCTTCCGTCCATTCTTGCAATCTGTTATTTATAACTTTACCGCCAACATCGCTCAAAGAAATCCCTCTGTAATTGTCTGGATTATCAATATCACCTTTCTTGAAAATAGGTTGAATAACAGATTCAGACCAGCTATCTGGGAATTCACCGTTTTCAAATAATTTGTTAAATAATTTGAAGAAAAAATATACTACTAGATCGTTTGAATTCTTATAGAACTCTGCAATAATGTCGTCAGGACCAGCTGCTTTTCGGTTTTTTAGTTGCCTGAAACCAAGCAGAATTTCTTCTTTAGAAATCAGACGATTCATGTAGCCTTCTGTTTCATCCTCGACTGATTCCTCCTTTAACGTATTGTCAGTATCCGTATCCAGCAAAGCTTTAAAATGTTGAAACCAGGAATGAATAGATATGTAATTTCTAGGCTGTTTTCTTTTGAAAGATGCAATATGGACAACGTCCAAAAATTCTTTTTGGTTTTTCACTGACATTATAAGTTTGTCTAACAAGGCTTGGTTGAACTGTTTTATCTTCCGCTTTAATAGATTTTTGTACTCACGTCTTGTAATAACATGTTCATCTTTCTTTTTAGTTACTGAATCTACTTCCTCTTGAGATTTCACTGCACGACGAAATACTGTCAACCTCGGGTGATGTCGATGGAGGAAGGACTAGCGCACAGCCAAAACACACTCACAGCTTGCTTACAATCTCATTCATATATCATGCATTCGTCACATCAAACCACTAGTAAAGTCTATAACTTTACTACACATGATCATAGAACGAAACATCAATGCATATGGATCAAATAAAATAAAACATTCTCTCTTTCCTGAATTCACAAAATCATTTATCTAAAACATCATTAACTAACCCGGGTATAAATAGATTTCTACTTTACCTGGCCAGGTGATCTTAACTATTCACGAATCACTGTCTCTTTTTCTTTTCCTTTTTTTTTTTCTTTCACTGTCACTTTCACAACGCGTCACAACTGCTGGCGCTGGTGTTGGTCTGCTTGCACCGGTCAAGCCGGACTGCTGGCGTTGGTCAGGCTGGACTGCTGATGAAAGTGGCGCTGGCCAAGTACGAGGTCGAACCCCAGTGAGGATAGAACAGTGACTATCAACATCGATCTGTTCTCCTTTCTTTCTTCCTGCATTAACGCATTGCACTCTCTCTCTCTCTCTTCTAGTCTGCTCTTATCAAATGGACATGGTTGCTTTTCTTTTCTTTTTTCTTTTCTTTCTTTTCTTCTTCATTAATTAGCAACTCTCTCTCTCTCCACATCTCTCCTCAATCCTTCCTCTGCAGACTATCTCATGCTAATCTCTCAACTTGGTTCTCTTCTCTCCTCCCCTCATCTCTCTGCTTTTCTCTCAAGCAGACCTAGAACTCTCCCTCTCTCTGTTTCTCTGTTCGTTCTCCCCTCGTTCTCTCCGTTCGTTCTCATCTCCCTGCCTTCCTGTAGGCGAGAGCCTACTTCCCGAACTTCTCCCTCTCTCTCTCTGTCTGTTCCTCCTTTCGTACTTAACTGGTGCCGTGTGGCTTAAGTCGTGGACACTGGTCAGTGTAAATTGGCCAGCTGAGTCTGGGTGGGCGCCACGACGTCTGATTAACAATGACGCTGGTTCCACAAAGTGGCCAGATGAGTCTGACCCCGGCGCTACGACTCGTCTCGCTAGACATCGAGGCGTCGGTTCAAAACGGCTTAGTCAGTCTGGGTGGATCGTACCGTCTCCATGAAGCCTCTCCACTAAGCTTAATTGGACGGATCCGAACCATGGGCCCGGTCTACGTGACGCCTAGAATGTTTGCGTTAGAGCTTAAGTCCAACTGGGCTGGTGGCGATTGACCACGAATTTGGTTGGGGTTATTTTTGACCGTGACAATTTCCCCCTTGCAAAAGACCATGCTCCGCATTGTCTCAAAACAACGGTACAAAAAAAAACAACAACCGAATTTGCTGAACCACAGCTACACGTGCAAAGTTTGAAAAATACTTTACAACCAACGGTTTATAAATTACAAAATATATCATTAGTGGATACCACTCCAATGAGTTATCATTGACGTGCGCTCTTGCGTTATTTCAACTCATTTTATAACGACCTCTGTGCGCACCTATGCAATCCCCCTACCTGCGGATTGGCCATATCTTCTCTACCCCAATTTCTATGAAAAGCACAATATAATATGATCACGATCCATGACACTTCACTGAGGAATCTCCATCCTCACTTATTGCAAATAATGCATCACTACACAAGCGACTGTATGCTCCAAGCATAACTACATCCACATGAACAAGTCTCACAAAGAAAATATGAACAAGTCTCACACAAAAGAAATATGAACCATAGCCGACTGGGAATGAACCCATATCCAATCAACATAACTGTCATCAACACATATTATCACCAAGCAACCCGGATATGACTGACTTCCTCTGAGTTGCAGCTTGCTAGACTACATGGCTTAAATAGTCAGCTCCGACATTCTGTCGACCGGGAATGTACTGCACTCGGTACCTGTAAGGCTGCAGTGCCATTGCCCAACGCAGAACTCTGCTGTTTTTCAACTGCGCCTCCTGCAGGAATTTGAGTGGTTGATGATCCGTCTCGATCACGAACTCTTTCCCATACAAGTATTTGTGGAACTTCTGCACGGCCCACACGACCCCTAAACACTCCTTCTCCACCGTTGCGTACCCTTCTTCACACTTTGTCAACTTCCTGCTAGCATATCTCACAGGAAACTCGACCCCTTCATGCTCCTGCAACAATACTGCACCTATCCCACCACCTGATGCATCTGTCCGCAACAAAAATGGTTTGGACATATCTGGTAGCTTCAAGATGGGACGGGAACCTAGTCTTTCCAACACCGTCTGCAGTGCTTGCTCTGCAGCGTCTGACCACTCGACCACTGCCGGTTTCCCTGCCTTGACCAAATCACTGAGAGGACTCGTGATTGCAGCAAAATTGGGACAAACTCCCTATAGAACCCAATAAAACCTAGCAGACTCCTGACTTCTGTTTGGTCTTTGGTCTCTCTGAATTCATCATCTTCTCCACCTTTCCTCTTTCCGGCTGCTTTGTGTCGCCCCGACAACAAAACCTAGGAACTCCAGGCTTGGAAAACCAACCTGGCACTTTGTTGGTCTGGCTGTGAGATTGGCTTGTCTCAACCTCTCTAAAACTGCTCCTAGCTGCCTCATATGCTCCTCCCATGTCTCGGATGCTATCAGAATGTCATCCATGAAATTCACAACACCTTCAATCCGTCAATAGCTTCCTCATCATTCGAGAGAAGACTGCAGGTGCGTTGACCATCCAAAAGGGAGTACTCGCCACTGGTATAGCCCCATAGGAGTGGAGAATGCTGTGACTTCCTTTGAGTCCTCACTCAAGGCTATTTGCCAGTAACCCTTACTCAGATCGATCCTGGTGAAATACTGGCTCTTGCTTGTGGCGATCTGAGCGAACAGGTCTTCCATGTTGGGTATGACCTCTGCATCGACCTTGGTGACACTGTTCAGACGTCTATAGTCGACACAGAATCGATGCTCACCTGACTTTTTCCTCACTAAGACGACGGGTGCACTATATGATGATTTGGACGGTTCAATCACCCCAAGGTCCAACATCTTTTCTACCTCCTCCTCGATCACTTGCTTGGTGGCATATGGGATCGGGTAGGCTTTCACATGTACGGGTTTCTGTGACGTTAACTCCACCGTACATGTCTCTAGAGTTGTCCTGCTGGTTTATCAGTCGGGGACCCCCTATATTTTTCTAGACCCCCCTAATTTCCCTCCTGTCTCCTATGTCTAGCCCTATCAGTGACACTCCCTGTAGCTCTTCCCCCTGGAAATCAGGCAACAAAATCTCTCCTTCTTTGGGGTCTCCCCCCCCATCAATTTTGTGTGCCCCTATGTGCTGACTCTCCGCTGAATATATTTGCGGAGTTTTGCATGGAAAATTTTTGATTTCCCATTACACTTTTCGGTAGTCTGATCTCCTTTTCAATGTGGTGATGGCCCCTTAAAAGCATCGCAGTTGTTGTGATCCGTGGGAAGCAGTCCCAGGACTTGGTCTCCCCCCTTGAGGGATTGTTCCTCACCTTCCTTCATATTGTTCTTTGCCCGGGACCCTAGCCTCTGAAAACCTTTCCCTTGCAACCTTAGTGCTATACCTGTGCCCCCCTTTTGGAACAGGGCGAGATTGGGGGCCAATCAAATCAACACCCATTTCCCCTGAACGGTGGTAATTAGAGGGGGGGGATGTTTAAGAGGCCCCTTTCCCTCTTCCCCCTTTTGGGGTGATCTTTGACACAATCACATGACAGCAGAAACGCTTTTTGTCTGCCATTGTCCGGGCCCAAATGAAAATTCAGAGATCGGTAGCCGTTTTTAACGGTGCCGAGATGACTCGCCTGAGGGATGGCCCCACTGAATGACAGGTCACGTAACCGCGGGTTTCCTCTAATGAGTGGTCCCCTTCCCGTTTTCCCCCTTGGGAACACTCGGTACAACAGCCCGCCTTTCACAAGAAATTCTGTTCCCCTCCCAAACCTTTCCTTTTTTCTCCACCTTTCCCAACCCCCAAGATTTTCACGGCGGGGGGTCTTGTTCGGCAGCCCTAAATCATCGGGCGACAGTCTAGCCCGATTCCTTCGGGAAACAACTAAGGGTTTTAAAACTCCTTTTTCCCCTTCTTGCCCCGTTTTGAACTGTCCCCCTGTAGAAGTCAACAATAGGACCCCCTGGACCCCTTCCCCGGGAATTTTTCCAATGATCAAATCGTAAAGGGGGTTTCCCATCACCAACGCAGCAACCCCTGAGAAGTAAGGGGTACGTATTTATCTTGAATGGAAACCCCCTACAGTCCCATCTTTTAGAGTAAGGTCTGGATTTCCCCTGTCAAATCCCCTTTCTGACCGCGTTGTTGTACTCCCCGCATGAACAACGTGTCCGTAAACTTCACCCTCTGTGACCAACCCCCTTCTTCCACGGGTTTAAGGACCCTCAGCTAGTCCCCTCCATCCTAAACACTGATGCTGCCCCGTGTACCCATAGGCTGCACTCACCCTTTCAGACTGAACCCCTTTTGGTTCCCACTCAGGTCTTTTCCTTGCGCCCCTTATCCCCCTCTTGCAAGGCGCTCCCTTCTGGAACCCTGCGCAACCCTCGCACATGTCCCTTTTGACAAATGAAACACTAAGTCCTTTGCCCTTTTCGCCCCCACGGGGTTTGCAGACTTTGCAGAAAACTCCCCTAGTTCTTGCACTCTTTCACCTTGCCTAGCACCTGTTTCCCTGCCCTTGGTCCCCAAACGTCCCTCTTATACCCCTCGCAAAACTTCAACAACCCCCCTGCTGTTTGGCGTCTCTTTTTAAAATGTTGGTTAATCGGGGCCCGCAACCTGAAAAATCTGTTTTTCATAACTGCTCTTTCAATCAGCGAACCCTTTTTTCGTACATCAACTCTAACCATTCTCAAATAGTGATCTAGACGTTTCACCAAACTGAGTGTACGTCTCACCGCTTGTAAATTTTTTTGAACGAAAATTTTTCCTGAACCCCCCTCGTGAGGTCAAATCCCTTTATCAAAGATTCTTTACAGCGCCGAAATCAGACTGTTGTTCGCTGGTAAGCAGTAAAATTTGTAATGCCTTACCCGTAGTAACGTGACAAATTTACTGCCACTCTTTCCCAAGGCCAACCCCGATGGTCGCAAACGTTTTGAAACGACTGAGTATGCGTCAAAGAATGGTCCCTTCGAGTTTTTTTGGGAAATTGGTGGGGGGGATAAACTGCGCCCGAGTCATGGAAAAAGAACTACCATCCCCGGTGGTCTCCCTTGTATTTTTATTTTCTGCTTAATTGAACCCTTTATTCTTTCTGTTTCTCGCTTCCTCATTCTTTGGTTTCTGCGTTTCCCTAGCTGATTTCATTAGCCCCAACCTTTTAAATTTTTTATTTTTGCGTTTACTGGAACCCCTCGTCTTTCCGCGCGTTATCCCTTTCCATCTTTTGTTGGTTCTCAACAAATGCACGAAAACATCTCCTGAGTAACCCAGATCACGGCGACGTCAAGTTTTCAATGGGGTGTTCTTTTTTTCCGCCCTTTAATTCTTTTTTTTTTTTTTTTTTTTTTTTTTTTTTTTTTAAAAAGATTTTCCTACTACGCAGCCAAAATGGTGGTTACCGACACGGTGACGTGATAGCCGTCCCTTTAAAGTAATATTAGTTGGGACAAGTAGTTGTTTTATAAAACGCCCCGCGCCTGACCCCAAATATGAGAGCGAATTAAGGCATCTGTGCGAAATAGTCTCTGGGGCTGAAATGCCAAGCCCAGTTTAACTATCTTGGAAACAAAGCCCAACCGTATTTAAATATTTGGGAACATACAGTAAGACAACCCCCTTTTTTAGGATTCAATCTTGATCCACCCCCTTCCCCTTGAGAAAGTTGACAATTATAATAAAAAGGGCCCCGAATTCCTGGCAGGCTCGCCTTTTAAATTTTCAACTCGGGTGTTGATGGAGGAAGGACTAGCGCACAGCCCAAACACACTCACAGGGTTGCTTCAATCTCATTCAATATCATGCTTCGTCACATCAAACCATGTAAAGTTATAACTTTACTACAATGATATAGAAAGAAAATCAAAGATAGGTCAAATAAAAAAAAAAATTCTCTCTTTCCCGAATTACAAAAAATTTATCTAAAAAAACTTAACTAACCCCGGGGATAAAAAGATTTCTCTTTTCCCGGCCAGGTGATCTTAAATATTCACGAATCCCTGCTCTTTTTCTTTTCCTTTTTTTTTTTCTTTCACTGTCCTTTAAACGCGTCACAATGCTGGCGCTGGTGTTTGGGTTTTTGCACCCGGTCAAGGGGATGCTGGGGTTGGTCGGTGGACTGTGATGAAAGTGGCGTGGGAAGTCGGGCGAAACCCCCGTGAGGATGAAAAAAGTGACTATCAAATGTCGTTTCCCTTTTTTTCTTTTGCATTAAGCTTGCACTCTCTCTCTCTCTCTTTAGTCTGCTCTTTTCAAATGGACATGGTTGCTTTTCTTTTTTTTTTTCTTTTTTTTTTCTTTTCTTTTCATTTAAATTTGAATCTCTCTTTCCAATCTCTCCCCGCCTTCCCCTTTCGTTCTCATGTAATCTCTAATTGGTTCTTTCTCTCCTCCCTCATCCTTGCTTTTTTCTCAAGCGACCTGAACCTCCCCCTCTCTGTTTCCTGTTTGTCTCCCCTCGTTTTCTGGTTCTTTTATTCCCTCCTTCTGTAGGCGGAGCCTACTTCCCCGAATTCTCCTCTTCTCTCGTCTGTTCCTCCTTTCGTTTCTTAAAGGTGCCGTGTGGCTTAAGTCTGGGGGCACGGTCAGTGTAAATTGGCCAGCTGAGTCTGGGTGGCGCCACGACGTCTGTTAACAATGACGTGGTTCAAAAGTGGGATGATCTGGCCCCGGGGCTAGATGTCTCGTAGACTCGAGGCGGGTCAAAACGGCTTAGTCGTCTGGGTGGATCGTACCGTCTCTGAAGCCTTCCCCTAAACTTAATTGGACGGATCCGAAAAATGGGCCCCGGTCTAGTGAGCTAGAATGTTTGGTTAGAGCTTAAGTCCAACTGGGTGGTGGCGATTGACCACGAATTGGTTGGGGGTTTTTTTTGACCGTGACAAATACTTCAACAATCTTCTAGTGTTTCTTTTTCAAAGTTTACATTCTAAATCGAAAAACCGGTCAGTACCGTGAGATACTCGCCATGAGCGACTCGTGACCCACTGACATGACAGTGTCACGATAACTGCTGGTACTCTAACTGAGTGGTCACCTTACCTGTCTTCCCCTTGGTGAACACTCGTACAACAGCCCGCCTTTCACAAGAAAATCTGTCTCACCTCCTCTAACCTCCTGTTTCTCTCCACCTCTTGCCAACTCCCAAGACTTCACGAGCGAAGGGTCTTGTTCCTGTGCAGCCCTAAACTCATCAGGCGACACGTCTATGCCCGACTTCCTTCTGGAACAACTAACGGTTTAACAACCTTTTCCTCCTTCTTGCTCCGTGTTTGAACTGCTGCCCCTGTAGCAGTCAACAACTCAGGATCCCCTGGATCCTTGCACCTGGAATATTTCCAATGTCAAATCGTGAAGGGGTTTCTCCATCACCAACGCAGACAACCCGCCTGAGAAGTAAGGGGTACGTACTTCTATCTTAGCAACTGGAAACTCCCTCACAGTGCCATCGATTAGAGTACAGGTCTGGATTTGCCCTGTCAAATCCCCTTTCTCGACCGCGTTGTTCGTACTACCCCGCATGAACAACCAGTGTCTCGTAACACTTTCACCCTCTGCTGACCAATCCACCCTTCTTCCACTGGTAACGGACCACTCAGCCTAGTGCCCTCCATCCCTGACACTGACTGCTGTCCAGTGCTAGCCATAGGCTGCACTCCACCCTCTTCAGATGAATCCCTTTTGGTTCCACTGCAGGTCGTTTCCCTTGACGACCCTTATCCACCTCTTGCAAGGCTGCTGCCTTCTGGAACCTCATGCGACACATCCTCGCCACATGTCCCTTCTTGTGACAAATGAAACACCTAATGTCCCTTTGCCCTTCCTTCTGCCCCACACATGGGTTTGCAGACTTTGCAGAAAACTCCCCTAGTCTCCTTGCACTCTTCTCACCTGTGCCTAGCACCTGTTTCTCCTGCACCTTGGTGCCCAAACGTGCCTCTCTATACACCTCTGCGAACTTCAACAACTCCCCTGCTGTCTCTGGCTGTCTCTCTTTCAAATGTATGGTTAACTCAGGGCCGCAACCTGACAAAATCTGTTCTTTCATAACTAGCTCTTTCAACTCAGCGAACTCCTTCTCGTACCACTCAACTCTAACCATTTCTCAAAATAGTGATCTAGACGTGCACCAAACTGAGTGTACGTCTCACCTGCTTGTAATTTAGCTGAACGAAATTTCTTCCTGAACCCCTCCTCTGTGAGGTCAAATCCTTTCATCAACGATTCCTTCACAGCGCCGAAATCAGACTGTTGTTCTGCTAGGTAACGCAGTAAAAATTTGTAATGCCTTACCCGTCAGTAACGCTGACAAAATGACTGCCCACTCTTCCGAAGGCCAACCCTGACTGGTCGCAAACGTTTCGAAACGACTGATGTATGCGTCAATCGAATCGTCCCTTCCGAGAATTTTGGCAACTTAGGTCGGGGGGCATAGCTGCGCACAGAGTCACTGGAAACTGAACTACATCCTCGGTGGTCTCCCTTGTATTCTTACTTTCTCTAGCTCTAATTGAACCTTCATTCTTTCTGTTTCCTGCGCTTCCCTCATTCTTTCTGTTTCCTGCGTTTCCTAGCCTGATTATCATTAGCCTGAATCCTTAATTTTTCTATTTCTTGCGCTTCTACTGCGACACGTCGTCTTTCCGCGCGTTCATCCCTTTCCATCTTTTGTTGGTTCTCAACAAATGCACGCAACTCATCTCCTGAGTAACCTAGATCACGAGCGACGCTCACAAGTTGTTCAATAGGGGTGTTCTTTTCTTCCGCCATTATAACTTCTTTTTTTTTTTTTTTTTTTTTTTTTTTTTTTGAACAAGATTTTCCTACTACGACAGCCAAACGGTGGTTACCGACACGAGTGACGTGATAGCACGATCCTATGAATGATAATATTAGCTTGGGACAACGTAGTTAGTTTTTATAGACGCCCAGCGCCTGACCCAACTATGAGAGCGAATTATAGGCAATCTGTGCGAAATAAGTACTCTGGGGCTGAAATGCCAAGCCTAGTATTAACTATCTTGGAAGCAATGCCAAGCCTAGTATTTAACTATCTTGGGAACATACAGTAAGACAACCCCTTGTCTTAGGATTACAATACTTGAATCCCACCCAGCTTCCTCTCTGAGAAGTTGAACAATTATAATAAATGGGCCAGAATATCCTGGCAGGCTCGCCAATAAATTGTCAACCTCGGGTGATGTCGATGGAGGAAGGACTAGCGCACAGCCCAAACACACTCACAGCTTGCTTACAATCTCATTCATATATCATGCATTCGTCACATCAAACCACTAGTAAAGTCTATAACTTTACTACACATGATCATAGAACGAAACATCAATGCATATGGATCAAATAAAATAAAACATCTTCTCTTTTTCCTGAAACTTCACAAAATCATTTATCTAAACATTCATTAACTAACCCGGGTATAAATAGATTTCTACTTTACCTGGCCAGGTGATCTTAACTATTCACGAATCACGTCTCTTTTTCTTTTCCTTTTTTTTTTTCTTTCACTGTCACTTTCACAACGCGTCACAACTGCTGGCGCTGGTGTTGGTCTGCTTGCACCGGTTCAAGCCGGACTGCTGGCGTTGTCAGGCTGGATGCTGATGAAAGTGGCGCTGGCCAAGTACGAGGTCGAACCCCAGTGAGGATAGAACAGTGACTATCAACATCGATCTGTTCTCCTTTCTTTCTTCCTGCATTAACGCATTGCACTCTCTCTCTCCTCTTCTAGTCTGCTCTTATCAAATGGACATGGTTGCTTTTCTTTTCTTTTTTCTTTTCTTTCTTTTCTTCTTCATTAATTAGCAACTCTCTCTCTCTCCACATCTCTCCTCAGTCCTTCTCTGCAGACTATCTCATGCTAATCTCTCAACTTGGTTTCTTCTCTCCTCCCTCATCTCTCTGCTTTTCTCTCAAGCAGACCTAGAACCTCTCCCTCTCTCTGTTTCTCTGTTCGTTCTCCCCCTCGTTCTCTCCGTTCGTTCTCATCTCCCTGCCTTCCTGTAGGCGAGAGCCTACTTCCCCGAACTTCTCCCTCTCTCTCTCTGTCTGTTCCTCCTTTCGTACTTAACTGGTGCCGTGTGGCTTAAGTCGTGGACACTGGTCAGTGTAAATTGGCCAGCTGAGTCTGGGTGGGCGCCACGACGTCTGATTAACAATGACGCTGGTTCCACAAGTGGCCAGATGAGTCTGAGCCCGGCGCTACGACTCGTCTCGCTAGACATCGAGGCGTCGGTCAAAACGGCTTAGTCAGTCTGGGTGGATCGTACCGTCTCCATGAAGCCTCTCCACTAAGCTTAATTGGACGGATCCGAACCATGGGCCCGGTCTACGTGACGCCTAGAATGTTTGCGTTAGAGCTTAAGTCCAACTGGGCTGGTGGCGATTGACCACGAATTTGGTTGGGGTTATTTTTGACCGTGACAAATACCTTCAACAATCTTCTAGTGTTTCTTTTACAAAGTTTACATTCTAAATCGAACCATTTACCTGAAGTTCCATTGTTATCAAATGATCTTCGTTTTTTTTCATGGATTCAGCACTCTCTCTGATACAATCATTAAAAACCTTCACAGCATCATTCACGTTAACGTCAATTAAATCAATCGCAAGACAAATTTTGGTGTGAATTTCTCCACTGCACAAAATACTGCTATGTATATCCGCACACTTCTCATCCCACACAAATTTGTGCATGACATAATCCTCTTCTTGCATACTGAGATCATGAGATTGCACCTCGGAAAAACAACACATGCAGTCACTGGCAAATGGTCAGAATCAATACGATCAACAACTGATAAATCACAGTAGTCAAACACTCATAAAAAGTTCACGTGAAAAAAACGAAATAGTCTGTGACACTGCTCCCAGAATCAGATATAAATGTGTAGCAACCTTCATAGTCGCCTTTGCACAGCCATTCAAAATGCTCAAATCTAATGCAGTACACATATTCAACAATAACTTCCCATAGTTATTCTGAGTATGGTCATTTGACTGTCGAGTCAAATTAAGAGACAAATTATTGAAGTGTGGATGAAAATCACTTTTTTTTTTTTTTACAGAATAATCATGAGAAATATGAGAAGTTCTACTGTTCAAATCACCATTTAAAATAACATACACGTCATTCTGCAACAGAAAATCAGTCAAACATTCTTCAAGCATGCTAATTTCATTGTCAATATCAAATTGAGTGTAGAAAGGAGATCCCTCTGGAGGTATATAATTATGTACAAACATACAAAATATCCAAACAACTCTTTATCAATCATTTAACAAACAAGTCCTCCAGACCGTCTACCATGTGTAGTGAATTTTACAGCAGGTTTACAAAACAATTTATATCCAGTAAATACGTCAAACTGACATTCCTCAACGAATGTCTCAACTAAACAAACAAAATCAAATTCACAAACAAAAGAAACGAAACTGGAATCACACGATTTTGATAGCAATCCATTTACGCACCACAGCAAGAAAGAGAAACGATTTCGTTTTGCAAGCGGAGAGTGCTGCACGTGCTTGCTCCCTCTGTCATCTGATGGCACGACCTTACTGTCCCGACCAACACCGCGGCGCTCAAGTGTGTCAATGACCCGAGGGGCAGGTGAACGCACAAACGGTGTTATGGTAATTTTGTTCCTTCTCTTGCTGCTTTCAGAGGGGAAAGTACATATATAAAGTGGCCGGCCAATATCCTATCTGGATTCGCGCAAGCTGTCCCCATCACCAAGGAAGTTACCTCTTACCATCAGTAGGTGGTTTAAAAACCATCGTGACTCTCTTCCCATCATTTCTGGCTTTTTTTTTCTTCTTTTTTTTTTTTTAATAGATGGGGTGACAGTTAGTGCCTACTTTCCCTCACTCGTAAGAGAAATCCTACCCAACAAAAACATTGGTTCCTCGCAGCTTCTTTTTCACTTTAAGGATTTGAACTTTGTTTTTGTAAAAAAGGAGCACCTCACAATGATTGGGGATTCCTGTCTGCCATTCAAGCGGTGAACTCTGTCCAATTCGATATCAGTTGTTATATCCAACTTATTAGTAATTGCACCACGCAATTTGGCTTCACACTCTTCACTGGACTCGTTTTGATCCCTAGGTAGTTCATGAAATATGAGGTTGTTTTGTTTAGAATGCCTCAAGGTCGTCAGTCTTTTTTTTTTCTAGCTGTTCTACCCGAGAGAGCAGATCAGAATTTTCCTTTGACAGATTCTGATTTCTTCTTTTTTTTCTTCAAATTTTCAACTTTATCTTTTAAGTCCATCATATTGTTTTGTAAGTCAACGTACTGTTTTCTCTCAGTCCTTTCACACACCGTTCCACCTCATCAAGCTTACCGTTTGTTGCGGCGTTCTGGACCTTCATAGACCGCAGCATGTCCATGATATCAGCAAGGGTAGGCTGCCGGGAAGATGGAGGAGTAGACTGCCCACTGACCTGGGATGCCGTGGTCCTGTCCATGCTCGTCCGTCCACTGCTGCCCAGTCGTGACTCCCTCAGGCTGTCCTTGGGTCCAGGGTTCCCGCTCTACATCTCCGCACCTCATCGGCAAACTGCCCAGTAAGGTGAGGAGCAGGCCAGGGTGACACCGTCCAGCCTGCTCCGAGGTGTCAACATGGCGACTCGCGCGGCTTTCTTCTCCATGGCCCTCTTCGACATGAAAGATGTTGAAGACTGGCAAGAAGGAGCCGCATGTCGCCCGGAAAAGCGAGAGGGGTCGACGAGATGGTTCAGGAGAAGGCTGCTGGTGAAATATGGCGACTTGATCAACTTCTTTCTTCTTCTGTCGGCAAGAATTAGCGAAGCGCCATGACATGCGGACTTGCACGCTCCTCTGTCAGGTCACGAACCGAGAGAGAGAGAGAGAGTGGTCGAGTGGAGTAAGGTTGGGACGATACATTGCATTGGTTGGGCTAGGTGGGGGAGACAAGCGTGCGACGTGTGGGAATGTGTTGTGGGGTAGCTTTAAAAAAAAAAAAAAAGGGACTCAGAGGCAGTTCTACAGAACTCTCGGTGTCAGAAGAGACCAATCTCCCACCCCATAATTATCTCCCCTTTTGTGGACTTTGCTCTGCCAGCAACTCCTAACGTTCAACCTGGTCCACTTAGATTTCGACTCATCTCCTCTGGGATTGACTTCTTCATTCATTTGCTCTTTATTCAGTTGTGCCCCCCCCCCCCCCCCCCCCCTTCCCTCCCCACCCCCACTTCCCCGCCATTACTTCCCCCTCACCCTCCCCCCCTCCCCGAACATTGTCGTCTCAGGTGTAGCAGATACCCTCTGGATGACGGCCAGATTAATGTGTAATCCGTTAGGGCGTACTGTCTTTGGTGTAATGGACATTACATTGATGAGGAAACATGTAGGCCTCTGGAGAGAGAGAGAGAGAGAGAGAGAGAGGAGAGAGAGAGAGAGAGAAAGAGAGAGAGAGAGCGTGTGTGTGTGCGTGTGTGTGTGTTAGAGAGAGAAGAGAAGAGAGAGAGAGGAGAGAGAGAGAGAGAGATGTAGACGGACAAGAGAGAGAGAGAGACGACAAGAGAGAGAGAGGGGGGGGGAGAAGAAGATGTAGACGGACAAGAGAGAGAGAGAGCATGAGAGAGAGAAGGGCAGACGGACAAGAGAGAGAGAGAGACAGAGAGAGCGTAAGATAGAGAGAGAGGGGGAAGCATGAGAGAGAGGTAGACGGACAAGAGAGAGAGGTAGACGGACAAGAGAGAGAGAGAGAGAGAGAGAGAGAGAGAGAGAGAGAGAGGGGGATGGAGGTGTGTTGGGCGGAGGCAAGGGGAGGGTGAAAAGGGGAGGGGGGACGGTCGGAATGTAAACCCGTTTGGCATCCCATCTCCCGTTCGCACGCGCGCATCTGTGTGTGTGTGTGTGTGTGCGCGCGCGCGCGCGCGCGCGCGTGTATGTATGTGTAGTTTTGCAGGCGTGCGCGCGTGCGCACGCTTGCGCGATTGGAGAGAACGGTGGTATCAGCCGTGTCTTTCTCATGATGCCAGGGCCACATACATCAAAGAGTTTAATCACCGCGCCTGAAGCGCGTTCAGTCGCCGCTACTTTCCCCCTGCGTCTTCCTACATTTGAGTGCGCTAGTCCGTTCAGCCTGCCTCACAAAGGTCTCCCGTCACCGGCCTGAATGCCTGCATTGGAGACCACAGTCAAGTCAAGTCAAGTCAAGTCAAAATTCTGTGCGCTCTGTGTAATGAAATGCACAGTTGTAAATATTGGGTCTTTTTTTTATTTATCTATTGAATCATTTATGTCATTTTCTTCTACAATGGAAGCCTACACAGTTCAGTGCAGGGACTCCTGTTAACGATGAAGTCTGGGTTGTTTGAAACAAGAACGAGATCTATTCACCTTTAAACCCTTGTTCTGAGGCCGAGGTGTTCGCCTCGCAGTGAACAGGTCTCAACAGACTAGACACAGCAGCAAAATGCATGAAAGACACTGAATCAAAAAAAGACAGCAATGATCTCCAACACCCCACTACTGAAACTGTCTGCTCGTAAGTGGTCATTTATCTTTCTTTTCTTTTTTTAACTCTCAGGTATTGAAATGAAATCTGAAATGAGGCAGGGAACAGGAAGCAGTATATAACAAACAAGTACGGTAACTCTTGCTCCCGTGATGAAATAAAAACACTCCATTGCTCCAAAAGAATGCTGCTTACGACAGCGAATCGCCTAGCTGATAAGACAGCACAGAGCACACAGAACAAACAAGGAAAAATCCCCCCCCCCCCCCCAAAGATGTTTTCCCGGCTTGCCCATATACCCTGTATCTTACTCATCTACAAAGCAACATAGTAACTAGAGAAATGATCATATACAAATCAACATTCATTCAAGATTGGTACAGCCTTGTTACTATACTGAATACAGTCAGACACGTACACAGACGAACAGTAACAATTGCAGGTCACCTCAATTTGATTGAAATGAAAGGAAATCTTAGATGAGGCAGGAAACAGTAAACTAAATAACAAACCAGTAAGGGTAACTCTCGCTTTTGTCTATTTCATCTCAGGCATTGTTGAACTAACACAGGCAAGCTTGCGCGTTGTCGCCCGAGTCATTCAAAACATATATGAATAGCAGCAATTCTTCAACGCTGATAACAGTAGATATTCATTCAACGAATAACTCGTGACATAATGAGACATATAATTCACACATGCATTGCAACATTCAACTATTACCAGAAACGATGGGTAAGAAAAATAATCAGAAAGTGTTTTTCTTTTAAGCTGTCGCTTCTGAAATCAGCTGCACAGAGTTAGACAGACGAGTTTATTACTGCGCGGATTTCAGCGTAACTTAAGGACTGACGAGAGAAAACAAAAAAGTTTTGTTTTTTTTTTTAAATTTTGTAAACCCTTGCGTGGGGAGCGTGATTGTGTGGTTATGAGTTGTACTCAGTTACTTTTTTCCGAGTCTGTTGCTTGGTGAACAATAGGCCACATCTGCCCCCTCCACCCCCACCCCCTCCCCCACCCTGTGGAAAGTAGGCCTTCATTGTTATTGTGAAGTCTGGAGGTCTGACCAGCGTATTTGTCAAATTTTCCATTTCGGTCTGAGACTACATGACAGGGCTGTACTCTACGCTTCCTTTCATAATATATCCGGTGTCAACAAGGCCGGAGAGATACAGGTACCTGCAGTGTTGGTCAGGAAATTTGAGCAACACTCTCAGAAACGCATCCATTAAGTGGATGAAACTCGACTGTGTGGTCCCAGTCTTCCCAACTGAGTCCGCAGCAAACTCAACTCTGGGTAGGAGCCGGTCGGGGCAGAAAAAACCCACATGACTCTGATGGGATTCGAACCCACGACCTCCCAGCCGGGAGTCCGCGACGCTAACCACTTCGCCACGGCGGCTGGTTTATACAGTGTTTCAGCGTAAGATCCTTATTGTGGCGGATGGCTACAGAGGACGATTGTCGATGTGGGGTGTTAGAACGGTCCGCATTATTATAAGCTGCTTTTGGAAAGGGCCCCGGTATACTAGTTTCTGCTGTTACGCTGACGATGATGCGCACGTGTGTGCGTATCAGAAGTGATGACGTTTTTGAGATTTCGCCGCTTACGGGCGGGTCATTAATACCAGTCTCAAGACCAGACTGAAAGCAGGGCGGTTATTTGATGAACACGCGTTTCCAGGCGATAACAACTTTCCTTCTGTCTGTCTGTCTGTCTGTCTGTCGGCTCCCTCTGCTCGCTCACTCCCTCATCCCCTTCCAACCGCTCATTTTCCCAGTCTTCCCGTCTCTCTTCTCGGTCTGTCTGTCTGTCTGTCTGTGTCAGTCTGTCTCTGTCTCTGTCTCTCTCTCTCTCTCTCTCTCTCTCTCTCTCCTCCCGTCTCTCTGTCTGCCCGCAGACTGCTGTCTCTCTCTCTCTGTATATATATATATATATATATCTGTCTGTCTCATCTCTCTCTTTCTCTCTCTCTCTCTCTCTCTCTCTCTCTCTCTCTCTCTCTCCCCTGCTCTCTCTCCCCTGCTCCCTCTCCCTCTCTCCCTTCCTCCCTCCCCTCCTCTCTGCGTGTAAAATGATGACTTGCTGCTTTATCACCTCCATCAAAGAGGTTACGTTTTCACCTTCGTCTGTTTGTTTCGCTCTGTCTGTCTGTCTGTCTGTATGTATGTATGTGTGTGCGTCTGTCGGCATGGTTACACACAAACCAACAAACTGGTTTTCATGAAAGCTAGCAGAAAGACTGAACGCGGCCCAAGGATGAATCCAGTGAACCTGGGCTTGGATCTGCCTCAAAGGGCGTAACCCGAACCACTCTCTCTCTCTCTCTCTCTCTCTCTCTCTCTCTCTCTCTCTCTCTCTCTCTCTCTTCTTTTTTCTTTTTCAACTTTCTCTTTAAATTGCCTGATAAGAGTGTTCATGTTTCGCTTCGTGAGTCTGTGTCGGTTTGTAACTTTGTGGCTATGTCCGCTCCAGCAGATACAGTGAGGTCGGGCTGTTTTGCGGTCAGGTCTGTTCCTAGGAGCTGTGGAGGGCTTTGGGATTGAATGGGTGTCAAGAGTTGGAGGGAAGTTACAAAGGCGAAGAGGACCGTTCGACGTTGGCGGAGGTTTTCGCTCTCCTGAACGCCCGCCCGCCCGCGCGTGTGCGCACTTGTGTGTGTGTGTGTGTTGGGGGTTTACGTTTCACTTCAAGAACGTTGTCAACGCTTGCACGAATTAACGGGCGACAACTTTTTTTTTGTTCAGGGAGAAGTGCAGTGGAAAGAAAAATCGTTTCTTTGTTTCGACTTTTTTGGTTGTTTTCTTACTTTCCATTTTTGTTGTTGTTGTTGTTCCAAGCACATTAAAGATGGTGGGTCTGTGGTCTTGATAGCGAAAGATGGCCACTTCATTTCATTAAACTCGATTTTTGACAGAGGAGTGCATGGCCAAGTGGTGTGAGCGTTCGCCTGCGGAGCTTACGGTTGTCGAGTTCGAACCACACCTAGGGTAATTTTTTTTTTTCAGCTTGAAAATCCTCTCTGTCCACCCAGACGTGAATGACTGACTGACTCATTTCAGGCAAGGTTAAAGGCCGCGGAAGAAGAGGAAAAGGCACCGCCTGCTTTCATGCCATGCCGCAGATGCAAGTGAAAACCTCCGACACCACTCACTGCCTCCTATGACAATGTGAACTTCAACCTGATTCTGTTCGCTTATAGTTTTGAAGTGTTTTGCCTACACTCAAGAGAAGTTCGTTTATATACCTAGCACGTCTGCACTCACACACACGCACTCTACCGTACCTGGTCAGTCCAGACTCTGGCTTGGGGGTTTCGTCAGGATTCTTTCCCAAGCCCTTCACTGGCATGAGCTACCAAGTAAGTTCTGTCACACACAGTCTGCGACGCACTCTGTCCAAGCCGAGCTGGCTTCAGAGGGTCAAGCAGCTGGTGCACTGTCTTTCTGTCAGTGTCAGTCTGTGACGCACTCTGCCCAAGCTGTCCACATCCAGCTTGCGTCAGAGGGTCAAGCAGCTGGTACACTGTCTTTCTGTCAGTGTCCACCTCCGGGCCCAGCAGTGGTACTGTCAAAACCGTCCTAGCCGTTGTAACCGTCTACGGCTGTACTGTCGCAGTGCTGTCGCACTGGTCTGTCACTAGTGTTACTGTCACTGTAGTACGGCTAAGCTCCCTAGCTAACTACGAGTTAGCTAGTCCGCTCTCCTCAAGGCCCGAGTGTCAAGCTCCCTAGCTAACTACAAGTCAGCTAGTCCGCTCTCTCCTCAAGGCCTAGCGTCGCTAAACTAACAACAAGTTAGCAGGACCGCACTCTTCAAGCTCGCGTGTCATACTGCCGGAGTTCGTCTGCTTTTACCTGAGAGTCAGTGAACACTTCTCACGCGAGGTGCACTTCCGTTGAGCTCGCCTATGTGCGCAGAAACCGTGCGTCACTACTGTTTTGATAGACATTCTTTTGCAAATCAGGCTGTCTCTCTGTCTCTGTCTGTCTGTCTGTCTGTCACACACACACACACACACACGCACGCACGCACGCACGCACGCACGCACGCAACACACACACACACACACACACACACACACACACACACACAAAGTCGAAAACGACTACACACAGGCAGTTGGCCGACCGCACTGAAAAGCAGACACGAAGAATCGAGCACATGTAGGTTGGTTACCCTGAGAATGAACCCCGCCAGTTGAACAATGCTCCTCACGGATGGCGGTGACTTGCTGCCCGGAAGTGGTTAGTGACCTGAGCATTGTAACGGGACTCCAGCATAAGCGAATGGTGGGAAATTCGAGGCTAGATTCTTATCCTGTTCACTCTGGATTGTGGAACAGGCTGTCTGTGCGAAGTCGTGTGGACGTCAGAGTGTGGGTGGGGACTTAGTGCTGTGGGATTGTTCTGTGCAGGTGGATGCCAGTTTCGACAGTAAGGACGCCAAAGACATCCTGCGGTGGATCGCTACGGTGACCGGCCAGCATATCGACATCACGCCCAGCGACAACAAAGCCGACGTGATGGTGAACTTCTACGAGCAGCTGAAGGACGGCTACAACCTCTGCCTGTCAGTCTCTGCTGGGCTCTGGATTCCTGTGACGCAGGACTGTCTTTTGTCATACCCCTCGTCTTGTCTGACATTTCTGTTTGCATTTTTCTATTTGGACTCTTGTCATTTCCTGGCTTGCATGGCTCCTTGCTTATCCTGTTGTTTTGTTATTGTTCTCTGTTCTGTCTTGTTTATGTGTCGATGTGTAGTCTTTTGGGATGGTCTTGTCCATTTTCTTGGGTTATTATGCCCCTGTCTTGTGTTGTTTGTTTCTGGTCTCATCTCCTGTCTTGTGCATTTTGTTTGGTCATAGATTGTCTTGCCCTGTTGTGAGTCGTTCCTTTCCTTGTCATCAATTGTCTTGTTGCCCTGTTTTCAGTCGTCCCTTTCCTTGTCATCAATTGTCTTGTTGCCCTGTTTTTGCCTTGTCCCTTTCCTTGTCATCAATTGTCTTGCCCTCTTTTTGCCTTGTCCCTTTCCTTGTCATAAATTGTCTTGCCCTTTTTTGCCTTGTCCCTTTCCTTGTCATAAATTGTCTTGCCTTGCCCGTTTTTTATGTCTCTTTACTTGTCATCAATTGTCTTGCCCGTTTTTTATGTCGTCTCTTTACTTGTCATCAATTGTCTTGCCCGTTTTTTATGTCGTCTCTTTACTTGTCATCAATTGTCTTGCCCGTTTTTTTATGTCGTCTCTTTACTTGTCATCAATTGTCTTGCCGGTTTTTTGTGTCGTCTCTTTACTTGTTATCAATTGTCTTGCCGTTTTTTTTATGTCGTCTCTTTACTTGTCATCAATTGTCTTGCCCGTTTTTTTTTTTTATGTCGTCTCTTTCCTTGTCATCAATTGTCTTGCCCATTTTTTTTATGTCGTCTCTTTACTTGTCATCAATTGTCTTGCCGTTTTTTTATGTCGTCTCTTTACTTGTCATCAATTGTCTTGCCCGTTTGTTATTGTCGTCTCTTTCCTTGTCATGTTCTGTCTTGTCCCAGTTTTGAGTCGTTCCTTTCCTTGTCATGTCTTGTCATGTTCTGTCTTGTCCAGTTTTGAGTCGTTCCTTTCCTTGTCATGTCTTGTCATGTTCTGTCTTGTCCCAGTTTTGAGTCGTTCCTTTCCTTGTCATGTCTTGTCATGTTCTGTCTTGTCCCAGTTTTGAGTCGTTCCTTCCTTGTCATGTCTTGTCATGTTCTGTCTTGTCCCAGTTTTGAGTCGTTCCTTTCCTTGTCATGTCTTGTCATGTTCTGTCTTGTCCCAGTTTTGAGTCGTTTCCTTTCCTTGTCATGTTCTGTCTTGTCCCAGTTTTGAGTCGTTCCTTTCCTTGTCATGTCTTGTCATGTTCTGTCTTGTCCCAGTTTTGAGTCGTTCCTTTCCTTGTCATGTCTTGTCATGTCTTGTCATGTCTTGTCATGTCTTGTCATGTTCCCGGTCCGTCCCTTGTGTGCTCTGGTCCTGTTCGTTGCAACGTCTTGTCCCGCCTTTTGTCCTGCATTCTCCTGTCTTTTCCTCTCTGGTCCTGTTCGTTGCAACGTCTTGTCCCGCCTTTTGTCCTGCATTCTCCTGTCTTTTCCTCTCTGGTCCTGTTCGTTGCAACGTCTTGTCCCGCCTTTTGTCCTGCATTCTCCTGTCTTTTCCTCTCTGGTCCTGTTCGTTGCAACGTCTTGTCCCGCCTTTTGTCCTGCATTCTCCTGTCTTTTCCTCTCTGGTCCTGTTCGTTGCAACGTCTTGTCCCGCCTTTGTCCTGCATTCTCCTGTCTTTTCCTCTCTGGTCCTGTTCGTTGCAACGTCTTGTCCCGCCTTTTGTCCTGCATTCTCCTGTCTTTTCCTGATCCTTTGTATCGCCCCCTGTCTTGTACTGTTGTTTGTATTTCTCCCTATCATTTTTCTGTTCTTTGTTTTGCTCTTCGCCTTTCCCCCTTTTTTTTGTGGTATTTCTCCTTTCCTGCCCCGTTGCTTTGTATTGCCCCTTGTTTTGTCGTGTTCCTGTTGTCCCGTTTTGTCCTCTTCTGTTCTTCTAATGACCGCTGTCTAATACCACTTGTATTGCCCCCCCCCCCCCCCTTTTTTTTTTAATGGTTCTGTCGTATTTATTGCCCTGTTCGTTGTCTTGTCCATGTGTTGTCCTGTTTCTTACCTTGTCCCCTGCCTTGTCCTATCCCTGTCTTGTCTTTGTCCTTGAATTGTCCCTTATCTTGCCATGTTCTTTGTTCTGCCTTCTCTCTGTGTCTTGTCCCTTTGTATCAACCCTGTCTTTTCCCTGTTCCTTGTTGTGCCCTGTCCTGTGCGGCTTAGGGCACTGCCCCTGTGTTGACCTGTGCCTTTGTATTGCTCCATTGTCTTGTTACTTGTATCGCCTTCTGTCTTATCTTGTTCTTTGTATTGCCCCATTGTCTTGTTACTTGTATCGCCTTCTGTCTTATCTTGTTCTTTGTATTGCCCCATTGTCTTGTTCCTTGTATCGCCTTCTGTCTTATCTTGTTCTTTGTATTGCTCCATTGTCTTGTTCCTTGTATCGCCTTCTGTCTTATCTTGTTCTTTGTATTGCTCCATTGTCTTGTTCCTTGTATCGACTTCTGTCTTATCTTGTTCTTTGTATTGCTCCATTGTCTTGTTCCTTGTATCGCCTTCTGTCTTATCTTGTTCTTTGTATTGCTCCATGTTTTGTCCTGTGCCTTGTGTTGCTCCCTGTCTTGTTGTATCAGTGGTATTACTCCCCCCCCCCCCTCCCCTCCCCTCCCTCCCCACCCCTTCTCCTGCCTTGTTCCGTGTAGTGCCCCATGTTTGTCTTGTCATGATTCATTTTCTGTCTTGTCGTGCTCATGGTATGGTCTCCTCTTTTGGCCTTTCTTTGTGTGTGTGTGTGTGTGTGTGTGTGTGTGTGTGTGTGTGTGTGTGTGTGTGTGTGTTTTACCCCCTGTCTTCTCCTCTTCTTTGTATTGACCCCCCCCCCCCCCCCCCCATCCCTGTCTTTTACCCTTTCTTTGTATTCCCCCCCCCCCCCCCCCCCCCCCCCCCCCCCCCCCCCCCCCCTTACGTCTTGTGCCGATATGTGTGTTGTACATTGTCTTGTCTTTTTTTAGTATTACCCCTTTTCTTGTCTCATTGCTTGTATTGCTTCCTGCAATATGCATCCCGTTCCTTGTACCCCCCCCCCCCCACCGCCCCCGTCTCTCTTGTCATGTTCCTTGTATTCCCCCCTCTTCCCCCCCCCCCCAACCCCCCCCCCCCCCCCCCCCCCCCCCCCCCCTTTCGTCTCGCCCCGTACTTTGTATTGCTTCCTGTCTTGTTCTTTCTATGACCCTTTCCCCGTCTTACGGCCTGTCCTGTCTGGTCCTGTTGTCCGTCTTGGCACATCTCTGGAGTTGTCCTCTTTTTTTTTTCTCCTGGACATGTTTCATGTCTTTTCTCCTGTTTTCTTGGACCTGGGTCAACTTCTTGTCCTAGCCCTTGTGTTCTTGTTTTGCCTTGTTTCCTGTCTTGTATTGTCTTGTCCTTTACCTTGTCCTCCTCCTCGTTGTGGACCCTGTTTGGTCCTGTCCAATGGAGCGTCATGCTCCCTGTCTTGTAATGTCTTGCTCCATTTTGTGTGTGTGTGTGTGACGTGTCTTGTCTCATCCCTTGTCCTGTCTTGTTTTCATGCTTTGTGTTTAGTCTTGTATTGTCTTGTTTTGTTTTTTTTTTGTCTTGTTCTCTGTCGTGTTCTTTGTGTTGTGCCCTGTATTGGGGGTATCCTGTGCCCCTTTGTCATTGTCCTGTGTCCTGTGTTTCCCCCTGTCTCCTCTTTGTCTTACATCGTTTTGTCTTGGGCCTATTTTGATTTATCTTGCCCTTTCTTGCCTATATATATTTTTTTTTAACTTATTTATATTTTTTTACTTTAGTGACAGCACGGAAACATTTTGAAACAGGAATAATTACGTGACACCAGATGAAGTGTTAGCTTGGGAAGGTCATTCATCTCACATAATTATGTGAAATGCTAATTTAGGAAGTCTATTGGCCTAATATCATGCAAGGTACTAAAGCAGGAACAACATTTAACAGTACGTCATGTCCCTAGGGGAACAACTTTTTCCCCCGACATCATGTGACATCTAAAACAGCCGCGGTAATGTGTGTTCATTAATGACTACGTTCCATGGCTGTACATCGAGAGCAGAACTTCATCTTCCGTGTTTTAATGACCTTAGGAGAAATCCTTTGAACTCCAGCAGCGGTTCATTAACGCGTGGTGCCAGCGGCTAGTTTTGTTTGTTTGTTTGTTTGTTCTAATAATCTCAAACTCACTGTCCAATATAACACTCCGCATCCCCATCCCCCCTCTCCCTCCCCACCTTACTCCTTCCTTTCCAGTTTCGCATGGTGTGCTGCATATCATTTTCATTATTCCTTATTGAACGGATGAGGTGGGAGTTGCCAGAGGGGGGGGGGGGGGAGGAGAAGGGGAGAGATAGTAGGTCTGAGAGGGCTGGGATTGTGGTGAGGAGAGGAAATGGGGTGGAGATGGGGGAGGAGGGAGGGGGGGGGGCTCTTGAAAAAGAAGATTCAGTTTTGTATGGTTCAGAACGATGCTCCACTCTGCTAAGCATGGTGCCTCTTGTGTGCAGCCTGGCGAATGCTTTTCTGCCTGACCACTCCAAGCTGAACTTCAACAGCAAGACCTTCACCAATCCCACCAACCCTGCCTTCGCTGCAGCCAGAGAGAGAGAGAGGATAGAGGTTTTCTTGGAGAAGGTATCTATCACCCATTTTTTTTTTGTATAGACAGGCAAGGATTAATCCCATCTACCCAACAAAGGGAGTGGAGTTTTGTGTGTATGACCGGTTTTTTTTTTTCTTTTTTTTTTTTTTGTTTGTTTAAATTCCGCCATTAAGGAGGCCATACTCCAACTTCGGGGAAAGTGCATGCGATGTGCAACGTGTCATCCATACCAATGGCCAAACTGGCCTTCCCTTCCGAAAGTTGGTGATGGGATTTTACGTATGTGCAAGATGTTATGCGTGCGTCCACACACGGAACCTCGGTTTCTAGTCTCATTCGAAGGACTGTGTGGGAAATGGAGTCAGAACCAATGTTAACTCCAAGGTGGAAAAAATCCCCCTATACCGAAACGATTCGTT